>JABTXL010004243.1:2404741-2415546 GCA_025134845.1 Neodon shergylaensis
GAAAGAAAGAAAGAAAGAAAGAAAGAAAGAAAGAAAGAAAGAAAGAAAATCAAGCCTTCTTAACAAACATTTCCAAAGCATGCACAAAGGCTGAAGGAACAGGAAGTTAAGACTTGGTGCCTTGGGCGCGCCAGCTGATGTGTTCAGCGTTGCTAGACCACGTTTGCTACTGTCAGAGCTGTTTTCATTAAAACTCGCTCCCGATTGTGGCTCGACTTGGAAAAACACAGGCTTTTTTCCTCGTTACTCATTTCCTACTGTAACAGAGCTTTTGAAAAGTTTCCCGGTCAGGACTTGTTTCCAATAGTCTCGCTTTGCTTACACTTTTTGAAAAAAAAGAAAAAAAATGCGGTTGGGGAGGGAGAGAGGTGGGTGTGGGACAGAATCACAAGCCTCTTACTCTACCCACATACAAGGAAATGTTGTTCAGAAAGCCACAAGATGGCCTGTGGAACCCATGGCGCTAAGAGAAGCAAATCTTGCTTCTTCACTTTCTTTTTCTGAACCTCTGAAACAAGGTTGGGGGGGTGGGAGAGCTTGGGTTTTAAAGATCTAATGGAGACTAGTAAAAGAATGTGGGGAAAGATCAAAGGAAAAGTTTAAGGATAAACAAACTTAACAAGTCTCCCCTTTGGACAAGTAACTCGGATGGAACTTCACATCCAAGTCACTAAATCCACAGCGCAGCACGGCCCTAAACTGATTCAACGGGGCTTGGAGACCCCGTGAGGACACTTGGGGGTTTCCTAGTCGAGCCTTCTCCCAGCCAGTTCCGAAGCCATTTTGGGAGCTCTTTCGGGCTGTCTCGGCTTTCTACGAAGGCACTTTATTATCAGATGAGTCTTTGTTCTGAAGTTGAAAGATGTTCAGACTTTCCTAAGACACACAATAGGCGGACAGGTTTAAGCAGTCCTGGCCCAAGGACAGGGAAAGCTTGCCCTCCCCTCCCAGGTAGTCTCCGGCAGGGGGAAGGCAGGGCTGTAGAGGTTCGCAGTAGAGGGAGGAGCCGGAGGAGCAAGCAGCTTTTGTTCTTTGGAGTTCTTCAACCCCTACTGTACAAGTTAGCAACCAAGCTGGAACAATGGGGCTCACTGCCTTAGGGTTCTGCCCCCATTCAGACCATGTGCCGGGGAAACCTAAAAAGGGAAAGGAGCCCGAGCAACCTCCGCAGTCTCCCCACCATAAGCTCTGAAGCGGCTGCCGCAAAGTTTCCCCTCCAACACGTCACCGCTCATTGTTTCCACGAGTTGGGGATTGACTTGCGGGACCCACGCGCTCTGGGCTGGGGACCTCTGATGTTTTCCCCAGACCTTGCATCTAAGGAAGGGGACACCCAAGAAGGAGGAGGCTAGTAGCCGGTCCCCCTCCCCACCCACGGAATCCCGGCTTCGCATTCCGCACCGCACCGAGAACCACTCAAAACCAAAACACCTCATGTAGATGCTACTGGAACAGAACACCTCCCACCAGGTCTACATCTGTCAGTCTCGTCAGAGTGACACGACTCTGCAGAGGACCCCGAAGCCTTCCCCAAAGCCCAGCTAAACTCTTCCAACTCTAAGCGCCCAAGCTCTCGCTATACCGGGATGGAGATGGGCAAGGCGGCCTACTTAACCAAGTACCCGAGGTCTTCATGAGTTCCGTATGTTTCAGGGTCTCCTACGGAACTACATCAGCACAACTCTATAAGGGAGAGAGCGGGGAGGAACCCCGGGGTGTCTGTGTACGGGAGGTGGCCACCGTAACTGTGTTCCGTTGGAACTGCAGTCGTTGGAACTGCAGTGGCGGTCTGGGTCTGAAAGAATGTGGAGTAACAAACTCGAGGAAGCTCTTGGGCATGCGCAGCAGCGCCCCCCCCCCCCCCCCCGCCAGCTTCCCCAAGCGATTAACTTCTGTTTTGAACCACCCCACATAAATCACAACAGAAAAGCCAACTCTAGTCCACGACTGAACACTCGAGGGACCTCCCAGTCAGGGATTCCAAAGTTAGCTTCAAAAGGGACTTCACAGGCTTTTGACCTTTCGGGTTTTTTTTTTCCCCTCTCCCCTGTGTATTTTGTTTTTAAACCAGACTGACGGCAAGTTTTAGTTGTAAAGCTTGGTGGAAACAATGACAGTTTCGCTCTCTGCACTTACAACCAAGCCTGCTTGTCACACTTGAACACATCTTGACTGCATGGTCCTAGTGTTCTAACAGCTCACGCTGTGCTAAATTCATCGTGGGAAAACTTTTAGAAGCTAGTAATCTTAAAAGTCCAGCTTCCCTCGCCCTAGAATGATGTGTGGGTCCTGGATCACATTCTTTTGATAGTGAAAAAATAAAAATCAACCACATCCCTAAAAAACAGTACCGTGGTCTGGGGGAGTGAGAGCACCCGGAACCGAACTTTTAGACAAAAGGTAAGGTGGCTGGAATGCGCCAACGACCCCCCACAGGGAAAAGAGAGGTGTGAGGGGCCCCTTAAACGCCCAACCCACACCCCGTCCCAGAAAACAGCACTAGAGACCACGCGGCGGCTGGATCGAGCATGGGGTGTCAGTGAAGACAATGAAACTTGGAGGCGCACAAACAAGGCGCCGAGCGTGTTTCTTGACAACGTGCCAGCAGCGTGGTGAGGCTGTTCCCCACAACAGCCCCTCGTGTTGTGTCTAGAAGGAAAAGAACAGCAACTGCCATTCGAGACACAGCCTCAACAAAGAGATCGGCCACTTCTCCGGCCCGGGTGCCACTGGGCGGAAAAGTCCACCAAGTCAGTGTCCCCCGATCCAGCACGGCCCGCACATGTCCCGCACTGAAGCCCCGGGTGCTCACAGCCCGCCGCAACCTTACCCTTTTTGCTTTTCATTCTGGAACTCCAGTCCCAGCGAGAGGTTAAGCTGGGGTTTCTAGGGGCCAGCAGTCGGAGTGGCGGGGAGCGGGCGATGATCCTCCTTTACTGGCGCTCCGGTAACTTACAGAAGAGTATTCCAGCCACTATTGCTACACAAGGTGCTTGGGTCCCAGGCGCTGACTCCTGGGTTGGAATTCAAGTGACACTTGGGCTTCCTCCAGCCAGGATCTTCTGGCAGCCAGCCGGGGGCTCTCTCTGGCCCAACTCACTCCCCTCCCTACTCAACTCCTTTGTTTCCCGCTCCACTCCGCGCACCTCGGCGCTGTCAGAGTGAGAGAGCAGAGGGAAGGTACAGGAGGTCCTGCCTCCGCCCCCAGCCGCCCGCCCAGTCCCCCGCCCGCCCAGCCGCTCCTCTGCCCCTCCCCCGCACCTTCCAGCTCAACAGCCCTGATCCGGGGGGCCGCGGTCACTGGTCCCTCTCTGGGGTGGCGGAGCCCAGATACAGGGGTCATGCCTGCCTGCCTGAAGCGCTAACGCGGTCCACATCCCTTAGACCTCGGCGGCCACACCGGTTTCTCCTCCGGGGCCTTTCCTCCCGGGGTGAAAAGTGCTTTTAGTTTGCAACAGATGGGGAGAGAGTTAAGGACACCTCCTCCTTCACTCCGATCCATCCCAGAGAAGAAAAGACACCCCCACCCTTGTTTTTGACAGCTGCCCCAAACTCCACTTGTCCCTGCTCCAGCCGCAAGAGGCAGCGGCTGCTGATTCAAGGGGTGGGGCACCGGAGGAAAAGTATTCCGGACAAGAACCAACTTCTTCCAGTAGGCGCAGCTGCCATTGACACGCGGGCGCGGCGCACCCTTCTCCTCGTGGACTCTTCTTGACAGTGGGAGGTGTGTGTGGAGGTGAAGGGCGCGGGGGTGGTGGTGGTGGGGAGATGAGACACAAACTTAAGCACCCTAGGCGATCGTCTGTTCTCCCAGGCTCTGAGTTCCGGATTGGATTGCAAGACAGTTTCGAAATCTAACACGTTGGGGATAGACACTTGTCATGCTCACATGGTCTTTAAACGTCTGGGCTTGGGGATGACTGGGGCGCGTGTGTGCCCCGCTACAATCCCCCCCCCCGCCGCCCACCTTTGTAGAAAAGGGTCGACCATGCCGGGGCTGCTCGTCCGTTTC
This sequence comes from Neodon shergylaensis, assembly GCA_025134845.1. Lineage (NCBI taxonomy): Eukaryota > Metazoa > Chordata > Mammalia > Rodentia > Cricetidae > Neodon > Neodon shergylaensis. The sequence continues at coordinate 2,408,754 of JABTXL010004243.1, forward strand.
GGTAAACAGTGTCTAACTTTGTGGGCTACAATCCCTGCCATAGGATACCCCCCTTCACCCTTCAGTATTTCAAACGGAAACTAGCCATTAAGTACACACTCGTTCCTATTGGTTTATTTTGCTTGAGAGGGGAGCTCCAATAGGAGTTCAACTGTGAATCCCCTCCACCCCCGCCCCAAATACAACCCAGATGCTGTTTTGGCTAATTTCAAGATGCGCATGTCCGCACTTCTGGGTCTAGTTTTCACCTATGCCCATTAGTTTAAAAAAAAAAAAAAAGACAGCAAACCAACTGTCACATGTCTCAGAAGACTTTCCCCATTACTTAAAAAAAAAAAGAAAAACCCCAAACGTAAATAAGCCGAGCAGCGACGTCAGCGCCAGTGTCTGTCTCCAGTTTCGACTCTGTGGCTGTTCTGGTTTTGTGACCTCGGTGGAGATCCGGCGGGAGGAGACGTCCCGGAGAAAACAAGGTTAAAGCCGTGTCACACTAAGGCGGCCACAGAATGACCCGCTAGACTTTGGAGCCTGTTTACGATTACGCTGGAAATTAACGCGTGCCTTCGCCGCGCCCCCTTCCCAAAGACAACCCCTCAGGGGAGTGCGTTAAAACCCAGAGTTAAGGAAGCTTGGGATACTTTTTCCAAAATGAACCAACTGCGGGAAGCGTCACTGAGAGGCAGGAACCTTAAAGCTACCCTACCCCCACCGCACCCCGCGCGCTCCCCGGTGGTTTGCAGAGTGCACGCGCGGAAATTAAAGCAGAAGGCGGTTGTAGGACCGTGTCCGGGGAGACAGAGAGAACCCACCGGCTGGCAACCCCCTCTGCAAACTGCCCGGGTCGCAGAGCTTTCCGGGACCAGGCCGGCGATGACTCAGCTGCTGCGCCCGGGTGCGGGACTGATGCGATGCGGGGAGGGGGCCGCCCGTTTGGAGGGCCGCCTCTGTCTGGTTTTGAAGGGTTGTTTGTGGCTGGGATTGGTGGCTCACATCCGCTGGGGACTCTGGAGAGGAGGGAAGAAAGACGCGAGGAGGAGGAGCTGGACCGCGTGAGTGGCAGGAGTCCGGTTCGGGCCCGGCGGGGACTGCCTAGTCGCTTTGTTTGCTAACTTGGGACCGTGGCTTCGGGGCCACTCCACGGGACCCGCCTCGGGTCGGCTAAACCCAGCCGCGGCAGCGCGAGGCCGAAACGTTCCTTCCCGGCGGTTACCCGCGCCCACGCGGTGGCTCTCATTATGTACACAAAGGTAGCTTTTCTTTTCTCCAAGTCAGCCTGGCTCACGAATGCGATCCGCAGGCAGCCGAAATGGAAACCGGGTTTAACGGTTTGAAAACAAACTTTACAGGGCTAAGCGGGAGGGGTGGAGAGAAGTAGAAGCCTCTTTCAAACGAGCACGGGAGGGGCAAAAAAAAAAAACGCAGAATAAAACTCACCGTGACGCGAAGGCCAGCTGGACCCCGCCAAGGCACACCTTCTGCTCGTGTAAATCATTTCGAGGCCGTTAGGAAGCGGGGAACGCGCTGGCCGGATTCTGAGATCAGCTGGAGCCTTATGGTGCCCCTCCCCCACCCTTTCCCCCGCTGCGGCCGGAGCGGAGCTCGTTAGGAGCGTCGCATTCCTGCAGGACAGTGTGCATCCGCTCTGCACAGCTACAGAAAAGGGAAACGACACCCCCACCCTCACCCCACCCCAGCCCCCGGCTCGAGCTTGTAACACCAGCAATATATGGGGTTTTTTTTGTTTTGTTTTGTTTTAATCCGCTGTCTGCACAGCAGAAAGACAAGCTTCAGTTCTGGCTGTGTCACTCTGAAAGTCTCGGGGCCTCTTCCGCGTCACTGATTAAATTGACTTTGGGTTAGTTGTTGCTGCCACGTGTTATTTAATGGATTTTTAAAAATGCCTTTTCATCGAATTGCCTAAGTACAACCGAGCGGTGGCCTTGTGCTCTCACAGCCTAGCGACAGACATTTTCCATCACTATTTGTTATTTATTCATCGTCTTTGCCGTTCACGCAGTCCCGTTTGGTGCCTTAAGCCAAGCAGAGTTGTTAAAAGACAAGTTAATTTTCCCGGTCTGCAGACCCTGAGCAGGCAGAGATTCAAATGGCACAAACTTGGGAAAGCCGAGAGAAGAGGCCGGTAGCAACAGGTTTGTTATTATTGGTACCAGGCCTGTCAAATGATGGAGTTGTTTGTCTGGACAATTGCTTGGGTGTGATTGCCATCAGGTGCTGGCCCGGGTTGGGGACGGCTGACTCACGTGGTCATCGGATCTCTTCCTTGGAGCCCAGCAAGGTCTGATATTTATAAAATGTGTAGGTTGGGCTCCAAACACTGCACAGGGGACCTGCAATCATCTCGTCACATCTCAGATCTGGGCGGGGGTGGGGGAGGGTGGGGGGGCACGCTAGTCATTGTCTTTTCAAGGGCCAGCCATCTTGTGAGCTTATCAACATTATCAGGTAATTCTCTTCTTCAGCTGTCAGGGCTGCTTTTGCTTTTGAGCACTTTCTAGGAAGTCCACACACACACACACTCATTCTTATTCCACAGTGGAAGTCACTTTTGTTTACCTGGGTGATTTGGACTGAAGTTCCCTGAAAAAGCCACACAGTGTGGTTCGTGTGGACTGGTTGCCAGATTAGAATGTCTGATTGGAGAGAGCTGGGATATGCAGAGCCAAATTGTCCTGATCTATCTCAAGTCCCAGCCACAGTCATTCATCGCCTACTCTGCGTCTAACCTGCCTCTTTGGGCTATCAGTTAAAACCTTTAGAAGATAATGACTTAACCGACCGGCAGCTTCCACCAACTCTGTGGCATCCGAGACTTTCCCTGTCCTGCTCTGACTTGCCTCACCAATGGATGTGATTAACAGTTTACATGATAACTTCCGTGGTGGATCGTGTCTCTGGGGACCACCCAAACTCGGGTTGCCCAGGCCACAATCACTTTCACGTTTGGCTCAGAATAAACTATCTCTTACTGCCTTTGGGATATGATCTTGGTTTTCCTCTGATGGTGGCCTTTAGCCTCCAGGGGACAGAACAAAGAACCAACTCATTGAGCCCAGTCTTTATCCACTTTATTTTCAACAGCTGTTTTTTTGAGGGGTGGCGGGGGTGAGGCAGGGTTTCTACGTGTAGCCCTGGCTATCCTAGAACTCACTGTAGACCAGGCTGGCCTCAAACAGAGATCCGCGTACCTCTGCCTCTTGTGTCCTGGTGACTTTCAACATCCTGTATCTTCGTTGTGCTTCATAGTTTCTGAGACATTTAAATGTTTCCATTAATATCCAAAGTATTGTATAAATTATGTTTTTCTTAAAATCAAGATAACTTGAACAACACATCCAATTGTTGGCATAGCTAAAAGACATAAAACAAGGTATTGGAGCCGGGCGTGGTGGCGCACGCCTTTAATTCCAGCACTCGGGAGGCAGAGGCAGGCGGATCTCTGTGAGTTCGAGGCCAGCCTGGTCTACAAGAGCTAGTGCCAGGACAGGAACCAAAAAGCTACGGAGAAACCCTGTCTCAAAAAATCCAAAAACAAAAAAACAAGGTATTGGGCATAGGTTGCCTGGCTCTCAAGGAATTCCTGTCTTTCTGGCAGGTCGGAGTTTGACCTAAGATCAGAGACATCCAAGATCTCAATGCTGGAAGTTACTAGATTTTCACCCCACCTGTTTTTTGCACGGTTTCTGTTGACTCTTCCGTTTGTGTATATGTGGGGTAGGGGTACACGGGTGTCACATTGGGAAGCGAGAGCTGGTTGGTGTCTTCCTCTGACTCTTTCAGCCTTGGTCCCTTGAGACAGATTCCCTTCCTTAACTCAAAGCCTGAGGGTTCTGCAGTCTGCTCTCTGGATCGACCCAACTCAGGGTCCCGCAACTGTACCTTGCTTTTATGTAAATGGGAGGATTCGAACTCAAGTCTTCGTGTTTGCATAGTGAATATTTTTAGCCAATGAGCCATCTCCACGGTCCCTTCTCTCTTCCTTTTATTCTTAAACATTCTCATAATGGGACTCCTGGCTTCATACATGTTTAGGAAGTACTCTATCACTGGGTTTTCTAGGTTTGTTGTTTAGATTTATTTATTTTATGAGTGTTTGCCTGATTACATATATGTGCGTGATGTGTATATCTGGTGCCAGTAAGAGGTCAGAAAAGGGTGTTTGATCCCCAGGAAATGGAGTTATGGGTGCTGGCAACTGGACCCCAGTCCTCTGCAAGAGCAACAGATGTTCTAAACTACTGAGTCATCTCTCCAGCCCCTAACACCGGCTTTTTAAAATAAGCAAGTCTGGTGGTGGTGGTGCACACATTTAATCCCAGAACTCAGGAGGCTCAAGCAGGTGGAGCTGTGTGAGTTTGAAGCCAGCCTGGTCTACAAAGCAAGTTTCAGGACAGTCAGGGCTGTTACCCAGAGAAATTCTGTCTTGTAAAAACAAAAACAAAATGAAGTAAAAGAATAAGCAAATAAAAGAAGAACAAAATTCAAACAATGTAGAACTATTCAAACTCAGATATAAAAAACCTTTTTATTATGTGTTGCAATGGTTTCATTGTGTAGACTGGGCTAGCCTTGAACTCGCTACGTAGACTGGGCTGGCCTTGAACTCACAGAAATCACTGCCTCTTCCTCCTAAGTCAGTGGTTCTCAACCTTCCTAATGCTGTGACCCTTTAATACGGTTCTTCATGTTACAGTGACCCCATAACATAGAATTGTTTCACTGCTACTTCATTACTAATTTTGCTGCTGTTATGAATTGTAATATAAATATCTGATATGTGGCCCCTCTGAAAAGGTCATTAGGCCCCAAAAGGGTCCTGACCCACAGGTTGAAAACCTGTCCTAAGTGCCTGGGATTCAGACCCTCATTCCCATTAGAAATGAAAACCTAGCGGAACTGATTTGTCCTGCAGGATGACTTCCCTGGGTTAATGAGCCAATAGCGATACTCTGAGCTTTGCTTTTTTCCTTGCTTAACAATTGTCTTAGTGATGGGCATGTGATTGTCCTTAAATGGAACTGTTTAATGAGCATAGAGCATTGGTGTCAGGAGAAAGGGAGTTTGCACTGGGGAGAATCAACATGTCAGGTAGTGGCGAATTACCTGTAGGGTCTGAGAGGTGAAATCTCACGTGTGCTCAGAGTTCCACCAGATATCGCCAAGGTGCGATATCTCTTTCCTACAGCCTTGCTAACCCTGAAGCTGCCGTTTTCCTGTTGGTCTGTCTCTTAGATAGAACTAAGTTACACCTTTTTTTTAAAGATTTATGTTTTGATTATTTATGTATATGGGAGGAGTGTGCACACAAGTGCAGGTTCACCTCAGAGGCCAGAAGAAGTGGCATTGTCCCCACTGGAGGTGGATCACTGGCTCCTGTCAGACATAGCTTGAGTGTTCAGAACTGAGCTTGACTTCTCTGGAAGAGCAAAGTGCTCTCCACCCTGAAAATCTGTCTCTCCTGGCCCTGCACCTCTTTTTTTTTCTCTTATGTTCACATTTCTGTGTTCACAAGGATCAGCTCGTGTGTGTATTATACATTTGTCATCTTGCCTATTCATAATCATAGCCCGATTTTACTTTTCTTAAAAAATTTTGTTATTGTGGGGTGGGGAGAGGAAGAGAGAGAAAGAGAGAGACAGAATATGCACCTGCTACATGTTATATCATGCAGAAGTCAGGGGAGTTATCTCAGGAGTTGGTTCTCCCACCATATGAGGTAGATCAGGTTTGCATAGCAACTGCTTTAACCAAATGAGCCATTTTGCTGGCCCCTTTTGCCAAATTTTTCTATGGTACCTTTAGGAGTTGGGGAATGAGCAAAGGCTGGCACGGAACTGGATCTGTAGATCCTGGATGAAACCCAGGCAACTGTTTTTCTGTTTAGTGTTTTAATCGGCAACCAGTGTTACAGCTCAGGGAAATCGGCAAAGGGGGTGTTAGTTAAAATAAAGCTGGAACTGGGCAGTGGTGGCGCGTACCTTTAGCCCCAGCACCTGAGAGGCAGAAGCAGGTGGATATCTGAGTTCGAGGTCAGCCTGGTCTACATAGCAAGTTTCAGGACAGCCAGGGCTATCCCCTCTCCCAATCCCTGAAAAAAGATTTTTTTTAAATGCACAGCAGTGTACTCTAAAGGTGCTGCAAGAGAGGTGGACTGGGCTCTAGAAAGAGGTTATGCCTCACTCTTTATGAGAAATGTATGATGTCGGAGTAAGGAAGGTCTTCCAAATCAGAACCCAGAATTACAGAGATATAAATCTCTATTTCTGTCGTGTGGGTGAAGACTACGGGAGGGATGTGTGTGACAGGACAGCCTCGTGGACTGGCTCTCCTTTCCCACTTTTTCGTGGGTCCCAGAGACGGAACTCGGGCCATCAGCTCACCGGCAAGCTCTTGATCTACTACTGAGCCATTCAGCAGCACAAGACACACATCTTTATAAGCACTTCACTTCAAAAAATGAAAGTATGTTTTATAGAAGGAAAAATCCAGAATGTTTTTAAACACATCATACACATCATCCCCTAATCCAAGCACTCTCAAGGAGGCTGAGGTGGTTCACACTTGAGGTCAAGACAACTTGGGCTTGTTGTCGGAAAGCAGTTGGGTTTGTTCATTTTCTCAAACACAAGGAAGCCAGGGTAAATAAGAGCACACAAGAGACACAGACTTAGTTCAAGAAGAGGTCATGCAGGTGTAAGAACAACCTGGTGTTAAATGAGACCAGGGCCGGAGAGATGCCTGGGTGGGTGACTGCTCTTGCCTTGAGGAGGAGGAG
>JABTXL010004243.1:2423673-2445039 GCA_025134845.1 Neodon shergylaensis
ACACACATGCACACATACACACACATGCACACATACACACACATGCATGTGCCTTCATATTTTGAAAATCACAAATTCAAGCAGGGTGTCATGGTAAAGAGCTATACAGTTATAATTTCAGTACTTAGAACACTAAGGCAGGGGGGCTGGGAGTTTGAGGCCTTTGGAGGCTATATAGATTAGAAGAGTCTGTGTCTGAAAAAAAAAGAATATGTGTGTGTGTGTGAGAGAGAGAGTGAGTGAGTGAAGGGGGAGAGGAATACATGTATTCTGATACTTCCAGTTTCAGTCCAACACTCCAGCACCTCCTTCTAGTTCCCGCTTCTGGTATCCCTGCCTCTCCTTTCTAACCCGGAGAAGCCTGCTTCCCACCGCCAGGGAGAATGAGTACTTGGCCTAGAATATGGCTGCAGGTCAGTGCAGAGAGCAGCCTTACCACTGAGAATTAACTCCTGCTTGTCTCTTCCCGTTGGTCAAAATACCCCCTACTTAAAAATTACTTCAGTAAGTTCTGCCTCCCATGCTTTTCAACTGACTGGTACTCTTCTGAAATACATTTGAGTTTTTTTATTTGTATTCCATATTGTGTTCCCACCTCATTCTTCTGACTCTACAGATTTTCTCATTTACACAAGTCAGAAGTCTTCAACAAGTGAAAGGGTCAGCCATAGTCAAAGCCACAGATTACGCCAGCGCTGGAGGTCGCTGCTGGAAGCAGGAGGATTATAAATGTGAGGTCATGCTCAGTCACAGAGAGGGCTGGAGGTCAGCAAAAAAAATGTGGACCTTTAATCCCAGCTTTTGGGAGGCAGAGGCAGGTGGATCTTAGTAAGTTTGAGGCCAGCCTGGTCTACCAAAGGAGTTTCAGGACAGCCAGGCTGCACAGAGAAACCCTATCTAGGAAAAAAAAGGTGTATGTGTTCTGTATTTTGGATTTGTGTTTGGGGCTCCATTTCTGGTAGTAGTAGTAATAATAATAATAAATAATAATCATAAATGCTTTATAACAGGTTATAAAAGTCTTATTTTTATAGTTGCATATTAATGTCACCAGAATTTTAAGTGTCAAAGCATAGACCCTCGCAATCCAAATAACCTAGGCTCGGTCACCTCTCCACAAATGAAGAGACAAATGGAGAGACAAGCAGAATAAAAAGCAGAGAGAGGGTCTTTATTCATGAGGCTCCACCAGGGAACAGAATAAACAACGTGGTTTTTATGTCCTTTTTTAGGTTATCGACACACAGTTCAGGCTAAAGCAGAGGGCAGGCAAACGGCATACCTAAGTATTCCTGGCCAAGGTGTGTCTCTGGCATCATTGGTCCATCGCTGTCTTGGCGCCAATCTGTTTTGCAAGGTGGACTGACAAGCAGTCCAATTGTGAAACTTCTTCCTGGGATACTGGCTCTTCCTCTGGCTGGCCTCAGGCATCACAGTCCTAAGGGAAGATTCCTGGGAAATTCCATTTCTTTGGGATCTACTGTCTCCATCTTCAGATAGCCAAAGGGAAGGGCTCAATCTCCCCTCAGATTGTCTTCCCTGCTTCCGGGTGATTGTCCTACTCCAGCACCTCGGATCACAGATTCTTTCTCTCCTGCCTTCAAGCGTTTGAACTGCAGTTAAAAACAGCCCTGTGGTGAGCAGTCACAGGCTCAGGTATTTTCCTGTCTCTGCAGGTGTACCTTGGGCAAAACCTCTTGTGACATAGCTTTGTGAAGAGTAAGTACATAGCATCAGTAGACTGGGGAGATGGCTCAGTGTGTAAGGGTACCTGCTCCAAACCTGACACCCGAGTTAGACCCCCAAAGCTCCATGGTAGAAGGAGAAAACCAACTCCCATAAATTATTCTACACACACACACACGCACACACTAAACAATTGTGGTGGTGGGAAACTTCCAGGATAGGGATATATCTCAGTTGGTAGAGTTTTTGTCTTGCATGTATGATTTAGTCCCTAGTATATACCCATAATCAGATTGGTGGCACATACCTGCACCAGGAAGGTAGAAGCAGAAGGAGCTTGGTTAGCTTGGGCTACATGGTGAATTTGTAGGCTACGTTATACCCTGTCTCTAAAATAAAATAAAAATTCAAGATTACCAGGCTGGAGAGATGGCTCAGAGGTTAAGAGCACTAGCTGCTCGTCCGGAGGTCCTGAGTTCAATTCCCAGCAACCACATGATGGCTCACAACCATCTGTAATGAGATCTGTGCCCTCTTCTGGTGTATATATGTTAACAGAACATTGTATACATAATAAATAAATAGATCTTTAAAAAAAATTCAAGATTACCCATCTCAAGCTACTTTCTGAGCTTGAGCTTGTTGTAATCAACCAAAATAATGTATATAAAGTTTTGGTACAGACAGAGGATGGTGAGTTTAGGTTTGGCCAGACCTAGGTAGATAGATAGATAGATAGATAGATACATACATACATACATACATACATACATACATACATACACAGACAGATACATACATACATACATACATAGACAGATATATAGATAGATAGATCGATCGATAGATAGATAGATAGATAGATACATACATACATACATAGACAGACAGACAGACAGACAGACATAATATGGTTTGGTTTAGACCCTATCACATTTCCCCCCACAAGCCTGTTGCTAGTGGAAATCTTCCTCCCTTGCCAATCTGTAGGCTGATGGAATTAGAAGTGAGCCCAGTCAACGCTGAGCCAGATCCTGTCCTGGGACCTGTCTAGGACTGAGGACCCCGTCTGTCTCTATTAGGAAATTCAAAGTTGTGCCTTCCTAGTTGCCTCTGGCCAAACACCAACCAAAGTAGACTTAAGGGTTCAAGAAAAGCCAAATCCTGTCTCTCCTGGTACATATACCATTGTTAGTTTCCTTCTTAGAGGAAGCTTGTCATGTCTTATAGGGAAAATACCGGTCTTTTTGTTTGTTTGTCTGTTTGTTTGTTTTTGGTTTTTCCAGACAGGGTTTCTCTGTAGTTTTGGAGCCTGTCCTGGAACTAGCTCTTGTAGACCAGGCTGGTCTCGAACTCACAGAGATCCACCTGCCTCTGCCTCCCGAGTGCTGGGATTAAAGGCGTGCGCCACCACCACCCGGCTTGGAAAATACCAGTCTTAATAAACTTTCTCTCTTACCTATACCTACCCGTCAGCTCTAAAACCCTTTGGGTTGGTGAGTTTGGAGAACAGTTCAGAGAGCTCAAGGAAACTATTTGTTTGCCTGTTTGCTTTTGTGAGGGGGGTACCATGAAAGGTGCCGATGAACAGCAGTTCTCAACCTGTGGGTCACGACTCCTTGTGGGGTCAAGTGACCCTTTCACAGGGGTCACCTAAGGCCATTGGAAAACACAGATATTTACATTATTATTCTGACCTTTAGTTCAGGGGGAGCTGTGTTAAGGGTCACAGTGTCTGGAAGGCTGGGAACCACTGCCCCAATGGAAGGGTGTACGGAGTGAGGAACCAGACACGTTTCAAAGCCTCTCCCTCTCGGGCTGCAGGGCCCTCTCAGAGACCCCACCCCAGAACCCTGCCTATTGGGTTTTCTGCGGGCTTTATTGTGTACTGTCAAGAACAAAATTACAATGAATTTAGTCACAGGTATAATTGACTTTAAGATTCCTGAATTGAGCAGTCTCTGTTTTCCTGAAAGGAAGGAGAAACCCCCTCCCCCACCCTCCTGGGCCCTGCAGAGACCAGTTTGTGAGGTGGGAACAAGGAAACAAGGACACCTGATTAACATCTGCTTCCACCAGGTCACTGTTCTGTGAGGGCCAAAGTAAGAGAAAGCACTTCCTTGTGGCGGAGACTGGAACCTCCAATTTTAAGGAAAAACTGGTCCATCAGGGAAACTGCTTCTTTAAAGTTTTAGTTCGCGTTAGGATGATTGGCTCTATTCTGGTTTGGTCCTAGAAGTCGCTTTTGCTAAAAAGCAGTGACCCCTGACCTGAGCCTCCGGTGAGGAAGAGCAGGTGACAACCAGCGGTCTGCCTTCCACTCCCACCGCTGCCTTTACTTTTTTTTTTTTTTTTTTTGCTGAAGGCACAGAGATGATGAGTCACCCTCCTTAACCTTTCCTCCTGTGTCCCTTTGAATTCTAAAAACATCAGAACCTCCCCTGACGGAGCACTCCTTTCTCCAGAAGAGGGCGGTTCTTTGTGAAGGTGAGGCAGCGGCTTAGAGAACTGCTCTGTCCCCTCCAGTGACAAGGACTTCCTCCACTCACCTGGGAGACAAAGATCAACAAGACCACACCTAGACCAGGGCTATAACCACACACCTCTCCGAGCTCTGGCTTTCCTCTGTTTAAACCTGAAGCTCTAGTGGCACCTTAAAGCAAGGTGGCTGGCCGAGCTAGTCCCTTCTCTCTGCCATCTACCACTTCTTGTTTCTTTGATTGGCCTTGGGGGAGGGGAGCATTGGCTGAGCACAGCTTGGGAGGTGGGGTAGCAGCCCAAGTACTGTTACCCTAAAACTCTGGGGACAGTTTGTTGGGCCCTAGCATAGGAGCTCAGCCCATACAGTCACCTCTAGTTGCTCAAGGAGGCGTCAGTACCGGAGTTGTTAGGGTCAAATCCTGGAAGCCCTTAACAAGCAAGGCTCAGCTGTCTGTCCCAGTAAGCAAGTAAAGAAACCTATAGTAGTGAAAGAGACAGTAGGGGAAAAAACAAAGAGATATAGCAAACTCCTCTCCTACCCCAAGCTCATCTTTAGGACCCTGACATCTGACGCATCATTAAGAGTCACTAGGTACTGTCCTGCCTGTTACTGACAATCCTTGCCTTAACTTCTGCTTCCCGGTCTATTAAACAAGTCAGTACTGACTGCCATGTTTTTCCCATGGAAAAGATCACCCTATTGCTGACACCAGGCCACTAACTATCCTATTTCTTCTTACCCTTTGGAGAGTCCAAGGGTTTTTGTTTTGTTGTTTTGTTTTGTTTTAAGTTGTATGCCGGGAAATGAAGGTCAAATGTCTATTTCACAATGTCACACTAGAGAAATCTGGATCACAGGCGTAGAAACACCCTCCTTCACTGGGAACTTCCTTATTTCCTGACCCAGATCCTGCAAGGCCTGGCTGAACTTCCAGCCCCCATGCAGTAAAGATTTACTACATGTTATTATTCACTGGTGCTGTCATGATTACCGATGACTTATAATAAAATAAATGGGGGGAGCAGGTGTGGAGCAATGGCTCAGCAGTTAAGAGTAATTCCAGCCCCAAGGACTGAAATTCTGGCCTCCACAGGTACTGTTTATGTGCGCGTGTGCACTCACACACACACACATGCGCGCGCGCACACACACTTTACAATGGGTTGGATATAGTTCAGTGGTAGAGTATTTGCCTAGCTAGCATACACAGAGCTCTGGATTGACCTCCAGCACTGAGGCAGGGGAGAGAATCATAATTAACAGATAGTTACAGTGAGATGCACACATTTAGGTGACAGCTTGAAAGATTTTATTTCTGTCTCCATCTAATCGCAAGCCTTCCATGCTGGTGCTTGGTTGGGCGGGCATTGGTTGGATACTCGGGTTCTCTGCATGGGTGCTCTCTTGCCAGCTACTGTTCTCCCATCCCCCTCTCTTTTTCTTTGCAGTGCTGGGCTGGAATCTAGGCCTCATTCTCTTTAAGCAAATGCTCTACCACCGAGCTCTTAATTCTTACTGCCTTAGCTTTTCCAACGTAAGGATGAAAGAAGCATGCCTGTCCCAGACAGTAACAGTCCAGTCGAAACCAGGCCACATACATGACAGTGGCTTGTAAAATTATATTACTAAGTATATAGTATTTAAGTATATAAGTATATAGGCATCCTTCTGCTTTTTTTTTCTTGATTTCTTTTTTTGTTTATTTGTTTTTTGAGACATGGTTTCTCTGTAGAGTCCTGGCTGTCCTGGAACCCACTCTGTAGACCAGGCTGATCTCGAACTCACAGAGATCCACCTGCTGCGCCTCTGTGCCTGGTTTATAACTCTTGCCACAGCTTGTTAATTAGAACTAAGTCACAGGTGAGGTCAGGCAACTAAAGAGTCTAAGAAATAGACTTTGGTCTACAGTTCCAGAAAGCTCGGTAAGGGCTCTGTGGAAGCCCATTAGGGAAAGCTACTTCTCTGACCTGGGTGGAGACAACATTCTAAACTATCTAAAACAAAAGAGTTAATCCAGTCATGCTGGTGAGTCATTTGGCGGAGAGACCACTCCTCAGGAAGATAGGAACATCCCACAGATAGGTAGGCTAGCTTAAGTGATGCTTAAGAGATAGGAGGGAGAAAAAAAATAAAATCAATTTTAGATTTTGTACTTTAAAAAAAGAGAGAGAGAGAGAGGAGGGAGAATCCAGGAGTGGTTTGAGAAACTCGGCATTTGAGGCCTGCCTGGTCCACATAGCAAGTGCCTGGATAACCAAGGCTATAGAGGGTCCCTGTCTCACAAAAACAGAGAGAGAGAGAGAGAGAGAGAGAGAGAGAGAGAGAGAGAGAGAGAAGAACAGAATGAGGAACCTTAATACTCAAACTCTATCTCCTAAAGCAGTATCTAGCATGCCTCAAACTGAACTGTATGTAGGACAGCAGAATCTTTAACACCAGTTCAGATGTGGCTGTTGGAAGAAATTTCTAGAATCACATACAAATGCCACAGAGGACAACGGAGAATCCTTGGTAGAGGTAGAGCCTGACACACTGGGCAATGGCCAGGGTGAAGTGTACAAATCTAGAGGACAAGACATCTCAGCATTGCAGCCAACCAGCAGCTGCCTTTCCTCACCTTGCCTCCACTTTGCTCTAGAAGTATTCTTCATAATGTGTTTCTGGGTCTGGGTCATCACTCTCTTTTTGGTGGGTAGAAGTGGGGAGAACAGGTACCTCATCTTTCAGAGGTCTTGTGACGAACCACAAATGAGGAGAAGGGGGCTCTCTTCCAGGCATTTGATTTAGCATTGCAGTAGTTGGTTGGAACTTTGCATTAGAATTCTTGCCCCTGTGTGTGTATTCTGTTCTTTCTCTAGGACATGGCCACTGCCAAAAAAACCCCAAAGTGACAACAGATATAAAGAACTTGTGTGTGTGCGCAAGTGTGTGTATCTGTCTGTGTGTGTCTGTATAACGTCAACATCCAGTGCCTTCCTCAATCACTCCTCACCTTTCTTTTTTATATTTTAAAAAATATTAGGGGCTGGAGAGATGGCTCAGTGGTTAAGAGCATTGCCTGCTCTTCCAAAGGTTTTGAGTTCAATTCCCAGCAACCACATGGTGGCTCACAACCATCTGTAATGAGGTGCCCTCCTCTGGCCTGCAGACATACACACAGACAGAATAATGTATACATATAAATAAATATTTAAAAAAAATATTGCTTTTTGGGGCTGGAGAGATGGCTCAGTGGTTAAGAGCACTGCCTGCTCTTCCAAAGGTCCTGAGTTCAATTCCCAGCACCCACATGGTGGCTCACAGCCATCTGTAATGAGATCTGGTTCCCTCTTCTGTCATGCAGGCATACATGCAGTCAGAACGCTGTATACATAATAAATTAATAAATCTTTAAAAAATATTTCTTTTCCTTATGTGTCTATGTGCATGCATGTTCTCATGTGTCTGAACTGTAACACATGCCCCAGAAGAGGGCAATGGATCCTTTGGAGTTGACGTTACAAGGCCTGCTTGTTAGTTACTTGTGCTGGGGGTTGATCTCTGGTCTTCATGAAAGCCAAGGAGGCACTCACTCTTGACCAATGAACCGTCTCTCCAGCCCCTTCACCTTCTTTTTCAAGACAGGATGTTTCACTAAATCTGGGGCTCACTGAGCTAGACTGGCTGGCCAGAAAGTTGTAGGAACCCACCATTTTTGTCTTGAAGTTTTACATGAGTTTTAGGGATCAAACGTGGCAACCAACTGAGCCATCTCCCCAGCCTTCTTGTCTTGCAGACCCAGGGTGGCCACGTGACTATTTAAGCCAGTGGTGACTGAAAATGACGTGGGTGACTTTCAAGGGATTTCTGTGAAGACAAATTTGCTTAACCTGGACTCTAATGTGGAGGTTGACCAGCTTCTATCATGCGGCCTGGATACCAACCTAGAGGTGACAGCACAAGAGGAGAGAACTTTGGATTCAGCTTCACCGTAACACTGGAGAGAACAGAAGTTCCTACCTTTTTGGAGCCCTGTATTTTGTGTTTCTTTACCAATAGCCTACACAGCAAGACCAGCTCTCAAAAAACAAGAGCTAGGGTTAAAGTTCAAAGATGGCGCAGTTCTTAGTAGCATATTCAAGGCCTTAGCCACGCCCCCAGCCGCCCTTGCCAAAGACAATGTGAAACCCACTGTTCTCCACTGTAAATATCTGGGTATCTGTTTATTTGTGATCAGACATATTTTGTGGAGAAAATCCCCAGACTTTATCAAAGCTCAACAAGTCAAAGGATGGGTCAACAGTGAGAGCCAGAATCAATTCCTTCAGCCGATGCTGACTCCCCAGTGACTCTGAGCCTCAAATGCTAGATACTGGGAACTAGGCACGGGTAGGTGAGGCTACAGCCTTCTCGTGCCTGGCAGCCTGGTGCTTCTGCAGACGAGAGCAAGGGTGAGACTAGAGAGAGCAGCATGCCACACCCAGCAGCTTCTCTGAACCATGAAGTTATTCTAATGTCCAACTCCAAGAGCAGCCAGTGCTCAGAGAACGTCCTGGCTCCTCGCTGCCTTAGCAAGTCTCTTCCACAAGGCCCCGGCTTGCTGAGCAGGCAAACCACCGTGGTGCTACACACCCTTTTCCCTTATAACAGATACAAAGATCTCCGTGTTTCCTTATGATAAGCTAACTTCTGTTTCCTGAGTCCTTCTATCCTAGGGTGAGGGCAGTAATCATCTCTGGAAGAAGGAGGATCTGATGAAGGGAAATGCTGGTTCAGACAGGAAGAAGCCTGGGCCTTCTACCTAGGGTTGCTGAAGACAGAAGGAAGAGAGGGGTACCAATTAGCCACTCCCACTTCTCTTTCTGGGTTGAGATTGAGATGAGGTCATGAAGCATGGTCAAGGCAGACAGTATCATTTCCTAAAGCCACCAGGCCCGGAAGCTCTCATGGGTCTGGAGAAGACACAGAGGACCTTGAGAACTGAAACCTTGTGGGTCCCGGGGAGACAAGGGTAAGAGACCTGAGAGAAGGGACTTGGGTGGGCCTGCTGTGTGAGGGTGTGGCTGTGGCATGGCTCGCACAAACTGAAGGTGCCAGCCAGCAAGGCACTGACTCGTTCCACCCACAGGAGAAGCAGTAGTCAAGCTGACATGCGGCAGTCACCTCTGAGACCAGAAATGGACAGGTGAGACCCGAGACACTGTACCATCGAGCACTGCATTATCCCAGGCCCGACCAGGACGTAGTAAGTTCAGCCCTTCCTCCTGGAACAAGGGAGACGTGGAGAGTAAATTAAAGGAACAGAGTACGGATTTATCTAAGGTAATTTACTCAACCAGATTAAGATATTAACTGGCCCTAGTAGCAAGTAAACTATGAATGGGTCAAATGTTTGCCCTGAAATAAGCTTGAATTAATGGGAAGAAATGGAAATATTATAAAAGCAATCAAATTTAGGGCCTGGCGAGATGACTCAATGGTTAAGAGCACTGGTTGCTCTCGTAGAGAACCTAGGTTCAGTTCCCAGACCCACATGGCAGTCCAGAGCCATCTGTAACTCCAATCATGAAGTCCAGTGCCCCCTTCTGGCCTCTGAGAGCACTAGAGACACACATGGTACACTTACTTACACACGTGTAGGTCAATGCTTCATACATACACATAAAAACAATCTTTTGTTTTGTTTTTTTGAGACAGTGTCTCTTTATGTTGTTCTGGCTGTCCTGGAACTCACTATGCAGACCATGCTGACCTCAGACTTACAGAGATCCATCAGCCTCTGATTCCCGAGTACTGAGTACTGGGATTAAAGGTGTATGCCACTATCATCTGACTCAAAAAGGTTTTTTAGAATTACAAGCATTTAGTTTAAATGCCTCCATTGACTTATTTGCAATCCCTGAATCAATCAAAGCTCCATTCCCCAGAGCAGACGGAGAGAATGAGTGTTTTAATGAGTCGCTCAAGAGGTCTGCTTGATAGACAAAGAAGGAATTGGCGAACACAGAAACAAACCCCAAAGCGGATGGGTCACTTAAGTACTTCCTGTAAAGATGGAAACAAAAGGCTTTACAGTTAGTCTTGTGGCAAAAATGAAGAAGACACCAACACCTCTATCTTATACGGAAGAAACTGAGCCAAAGGAGTCATTTGAGTTGCTCCCGGTTGCAGAGCTACTGCGCAGATGGGAAACCTCACCAAGCCCTGTGTTACCGTCCTAAGCGTATCAGTTGTTTTCAAGGAGTTCCTGAAGATTTCTCCCCTGCCTCCCGAATGTAATTATGTAACAGGGCCTAATTGTCTAGCAGAGTGTGTGAGGTGAGGTGCCACTGAGTCCTGGCCACTCCTAGGAACACCACCAAAGCTGTCCCCACAGTACCTCGGGGCTCTTCAACCTCCCCCGTCTCCCACCAGGATTATTTGGCACTGACAGCAGAGATCCCTACATCTACATGGGGTACAAAATTAACTTAAAAAGTGACAGGGCTGGTGTGTTAAAAGGAAGCTTACGAGCTGAATTAAAAGACAGAACCACGGTTTAACTGTTGCTCTCGTAACGTGGAAGCTACTGTAGCTCTCTGGACAAGGGCTGGGGCCGGGGTAGTTGAAATACCATGACTTCCGGAATGTGATTGTTCACCTGCTGGGCCAGAGCGGTGAGGCTAGCAGGGCTCTCCAGCTGAAAGCCTCCATTATCCTGCAAGTCAGTGTACTCGCAGCCTGAATGAGTAAGTGGCTGACTGAGGCCTTGCCACAAAGGGTGACAGCCACAAGGCTGCCTCCAGGCTGCTCCCAGCTGGTTCTCATGGCTTGGCCACATGCATTGCTGCACAGCTCTTCAGAGGATTACGCCAATGAACGAGGGTCCTTTGTAGATGTCCCGCCCCATTCAACCACCCTCAAAGCTCCTTCCCGCGGCTGGGCTAGCTGAGGCTCTGAGAACATGCTGGCGACTTCTGGATAAAGCAGGGCGCTACAGAGAAATCTTTAGAGTAGGACACTCCCCCCCCCACACACACACACATTGTGTGCAGCCTCTTTCTGGTGGCTTAACTTTAAATATTTGACAGCAAAATTTCCGTCATTATAAGTACTTCATGTGCAGCTGAAGCAGACTCTAGTTCCCTCCCTCACTCCTCCCTTTCCAAGCACTTTTAAAACATAAATTTGTTTATGACGGGGTGTCTGGGAGAGAAGTGTGCTTGGGCCACAGACATCCGTGCGGAGATCAAAGGACCGTTTGCTGGAGCCACGTGGGTTCCAGGGATGGAGCACGAGCTGTCAGGCTTGACGCAACTGACTTGGCCATCTCTGGCCACCTCAGAGTCTTAGAGCATGTTTGTTTCCAAATGTCCTCCCAAAGTCCCTGTTCTGGCCCAGCCTGTCTCCTCAGCTCTGATGGGAGGAAAGAAAAACAACTAAGGGTGTTAAAAACATTGCAACTTTGAGAAGAGCTGAAACTGAACCAACAGAGGTTACTACTGTTCATCCTGGGGACTGAAAATGCCTACACTGGAGAGAATCCTACGGGTAGCTCCAGGTCACAAACTCTTTCCTATTCCTTTTCTGCTGGGCGTGATAAGCAACGTCCCCTCCCCCCACCTTGATGAGTTACCTTTGTTGGCCTACCCCCATTAGGCTACTCTAATCACCACTACTGGGTGGTGATGCTTTGTTATGCGTTTGCCGCCTCTAGCTATCTGCTACTTTCTATTGTCCCTTTTTAGTTTTCCTTGCTAGTGCTTAATTTGAAAATGAAGTACAGCTATCATAGATGGTTGTCCAGGCCACGTGGACAGAATCCAGAGGGGTCTCAGCCCTAAGTTAAACAAAAGTCAAGCAAGAAGAGGGCAATAATGAAACTGAACAGCCTGCATCCCTGCATCTCTACGGGTCTCTGGGGTTTTATTTATAATTGCCTGGTTTCATTCTTCTGGCTGTTGTCTTAG
Source organism: Neodon shergylaensis (assembly GCA_025134845.1). Classification (NCBI taxonomy): domain Eukaryota; kingdom Metazoa; phylum Chordata; class Mammalia; order Rodentia; family Cricetidae; genus Neodon; species Neodon shergylaensis. The sequence continues at coordinate 2,435,770 of JABTXL010004243.1, forward strand.
TAAAGAATTGTGCTAACAAGGATGATGCTCCTTGATACAGCATTTTCTGAAGCTATCTACTGACTTCCTGCTGTGAAGGAAGAAAATTTTGTTCATATAGGCCGGCAAGATATCCTGGTGGCTAAAAGGCACTTACCGCCAAGCCTGAAGCCCCGGGTTCTATCCCCAGGCCTCATGTGGTAGGAAAGAACTGACTACTGACTCCAAGTTATTTTCTGACCCTCACATGTCCATGGTGCGCCCCACAAATGCACAGGTAAATAAATAAATATAATGTGAAAAAAAAAGAAAGAAAATTTAGTTCATATCCACTTCTGCTAATACTTGTTCTTATTTTGAGTTTTGCTTGCATGAATAATTTTCAGTCAATGACTTCATTTCTTATTAGGTCAGCTACTGAGCTCCTGCTTTCTCACCCATTTCTTTTCACTTTAAAATTTTCACTTTTGGGGCTGGAGAGATGGCTCAGAGGTTAAGAGCACTGGCTGCTCTTCCAGAGGTCCTGAGTTCAATTCCCAGCACCCACATGGTGGCTCACAACCATCTGGAATGAGATCTGGTGCCCTCTTCTGGACTGAAGGCACAATGCAGGCAGAACACTATATATAATAAATACATCTTTAAAAAAGTTCGCTTTTGATTGGTGAATTATGATTGCATATGTTAATGGGGTACAATGTGATGTACTGATGGGTGTAAATAATATGGAATGGTTAAAGCAAACTAGTTAACATAGACATTTCCTTACTGTGCGCATGTGTGTGGAGGATACCTGTCGTTTTTTCTTAGCTATGCCACATTACTGTTAATCAGGACCTAACGTGTATTGCTCCTGTCTTCTTGAAGGTGGTACTGTTGGGGTTCAGAACCAGATAACACCCCCAAACGTCTCTTTGAACATCAAACAGAGCACCTGAGAAAACAAAAACATCAAACAAAGCAGAGAAGGGCTTTCTCTGAGGTTCTGATATATGTCCGAATGATGGCTCTTCCAGACGGTTTGTTCTTACTCGAGGTGGCCCTTCCCCAGATAACGACACCAACTGGGAGAAATCGATGCACGTGGCCAGAGGAATGACCAGCACCTGCGCCCTGCCAGAGTACAATGAACTTTGACCCAGGCTGTGGTCCGTTCTTCAGACTTATTCATCTCCCCTAAAGTTCACGTCCTCCTCATGCTCTAAGTTTGCATATTCTTCCTCCTCTGCCCTGCAAGCAAGCTTCTGCCTGTCGCTGCGCATCTTGGTTAATTCTCTATCGCCATGGCAAAACACCATGGCCGAGTCAATTTATGACAGAAAACATTTAACCTGTGGCTTACAGATTCAAAGATGAGCACATGCCCATAATGATGGGGAGCATGGCAGCGAGCAGACAAGCATAGCACTGGAGCAGTAGCTGAGACATAAACCAGAAGGCAGAGAGAGAGAGAAAAGAGGAGAGAGGAGAGAACTTTCTGCACTCCATAAGCCTCTTCGCCTGTGTGGCAACGCAAATCAAACCAAATCAAACCAAATTAGATAAAGCCCAGGTTTAATGAATAAAATGCTCCAAGATGATTTTCCAGGTCCCCAAAGAGGAGGCAGGAAAGGAAGATCAGGAAACCAAGTCTGTTTTCCAGGGGGCAGTTTAAACACCCTGTGGGGGTGGTCTTGAACATTTTGGGGGGAGCGTGCACCATTTTGTGGGCTTTCTAAGATGCAACAGGGTTTGGAGAGAGAGGGGGTGGGGGCTTGGGGTGTTCCTGACTCTGGGTATATGGATGCCAGGGGCTGGGGTGATGCTTCCATCTAAACAAGGGGGAGAGGGAAAGGGAAAGAGGAGAGAAACTGGGAATGGCATAGGCTTTTGAAACTTCAAAGCCTGCCCCTACCCATCCCCCCCCCACGGCCTGCTGACATGCCTCCTCCAACAAGTCCCCCCTTCCTAATCCTCACCAAGCAGTTCCAACTGGGGACCCAGCACTTGCGTGTATGGGGACTGTTATTCAAACACTACACTGGGGAACTGGGTACTTGGTAAGGGAGCCTTTTGCCTTCCCTCCCGATGACCCGCTTACTGTTCATTTACCTTAGCAGACATGTGATTTTTCTGGCCTTCCTTTCTGGTCTCCTCCCTGGGGGAGGATGGAAAAATCATCTGGAAGCATTTTATCCATTGATTATGGGCCTTTTCTAATTTGGTTTGAGGGTAAGAAATTGGGGAGAAGGGTTTTTGGGGTGGGTCTACAAGGAGTTAGGGGAAGGAGATGGGGTGAATATGACCCAAATACATTGTATGAAATTCTCAAAGAATTAATAAAAATTATATATATATATATATATATATATATATATATATATATATATATGGATATATGCCCTTTACAAGATAAAAAACAACTCAAATTGTGCTGCCTGAGTACTCACGGATATGGAGCCATCTTCTGGAGCATGGTCAACCTACCAGGAGCCACACCCTTAGAGAAAACTGGTTCTCTGTGTAAAGAAACCATCGACTGGACTGCCAACAGCTCCTCTGTTAGGGGTGGGCCCACAAGCCCCACCTTCCTCCTTGGTAGAATGATGATTGGCTTGGTCTAGTGCTGGTCTTGTGCCGCCACAGCTACTGTGAGTTCCTGAGTGTAGTGGCCTGTCATGTTCAGAGGGCACAGTTCCACTCTGGTCCTCCATGACCTCTCCACCCTTACAACCTTCCTGTCCCCTCTTCTGCACTGGTCCCTGAGGTGTTGGTGGGTTGATACAGATGTTACATTTGTAGCTGATTGTACCACTGACACTTTCTGCACTTTGAGTAGCTGTGGGTTTCTGTATTAACCACCATCCACTGCACAAAGAAACCTCTGGTGGGGACTGAGAGCCATGCTAATCTGTGGGTATAGGGATAGTCATTTAGAGGGTAGTTTGATACTATGTCCATTTAGAAAAACAATAGTAATAAGCTTACCCCTGGGGCCTGTGAGTAGCCTGCTTTTTAAACTTAAGCGGGCAACAGAATGACCTGGAAGATTAAAAATGTGGTATCTAGACTATATAGTCAGGCATTCTAACTTGGTAAATCTGGGTGTGCCAGCACCTGGGTGATGCGGACTGCAGACACTGCCAGAGTAGGAACCTTGTTGAGAACCACTAACCTAAGTGAAGCTTGGCCATTTCTGCAATTTGGATATGCTACTGACTAATAATAATATATGACCAAACATATTAATATTATATGTTATATTAACATATAATCGATATCAATACATTAACATATAATCGATATTAATATAATAATACTAATACTACTACTACTACTAATAATGACTGAAAATAATTAGAATTTCAAACTAGGAAACCATGTAAAGATATTTCTTGATGGGAAGGATTTGGGTCCTGGGTTCCTTCTACTTAGGTCTCTGAGTTACTGATACTGACCTATCACACCAGACCCTCATGCTTCCAAGAAGGTGGAAGCAAGACAACAGAGAGCACAAACATTTTAAAGGATCAATCTACAATTTGCTTACCAACTTTCCAATCACAGTCTATTGGCTAGAACTCGGTCATGTGAAGACGAAGTGCAGGGGAGACTGGGAAAGGATGCTCCTATCCTGCTGGCTGTGGTCCAGGTATAATCGAGGAAGTTTTACCATGGCACAGCAGAGAATGATGATGAAGTGGAGCAATGACCCACATCTGTGCAACTCCAGTCTCCTTTCTAGCGATGCTTTAGACACAGCAAGGACTCAAGGTCAGTTAGGATAGGACGTCTGCTGGGGGATTTGGGGAAGGTTTCCAGAATGGTGTTGTCTTCCTTGACACCATGACCATGAGAACTCTTATGAATGCAATCATTTTCTTGAAGGGGCTCAGTTACAGTTTCAGAGGTTCAGTCCATTATCTTCACAGTGGGGTGTGTGGCAGCATGCAGGTAGCTGGAGTTGAGAGTCCCAGAGGCAACAGGAAGTCAACTGACTCACTGGGTGGTATCCTGTGCATAGGAAACCTCAAAGTCTGCCCCCCACCCCCGCAGTAGTACACTTCCTCAAACAAGACCATATCCACTCCAACAAAATCACATTCCCTAGTAGTCCCACTCCCTGTGAGCTTATGGGGACCAAATACATTCAAACTACCACATTCTACTCCCTGGCCCCCATAAACCTTAACAATATTATGATGCAAAATGCATTTAGTTCAACTTCAAAAATTCCCATAGTCTACCACAGTCTCAGCAATGTTTAAAAGTCCAAAGTTCAAAGTCTCTTCTGAGATTCTTGTAATCTCTTAACTATAATCCTCTGTAAAAGTCAAATTGAAAAGCAAATCACACACTTCCGGCATATGAGGGCATGAGGAAATACTTGGGCCAAAGCAAGACCAAAAGCCAGCTGGGCAAACTTCACATTCTGCGTAGAAACACTCTTCAGCTCTCTAATTCTGTTCAGCTTTGTTGATGGCAGCATACTTCTTTCCCTTGGACTGGTTCCACTCCCAAGGATACCTCTCTTTGGCAGATATCCCATGGCTCTGGCATCTCTAGCATCTTGGAGTCTCCAAGGAAATCTATGCTTCACTTCACAGCTTCACTCAATCAATGGCCTCTCTCCTAGGCCTCCATTCAGGGCCACCCCTGACACATGCCTGGCCTCAGCAGCTTCTGTAGGCACAGGCAACTTCCATACCCTTTTCTTTTCTTTTCTTCTTCTTCTTTTTTTTTTTAAGATTTATTTATGTATCATGTACACAGTGTTCAACCTCCATGCCTGCAGGCCAGAAGAGGGCACCAGATCTCATTACAGATGGTTGTGAGCCACCATGTGGTTGCTGGGAATTGAACTCAGGACCTCTGGAAGAGCAGGCAGTGCTCTTAACCTCTGAGCCATCTCTCCAGCCCCCCATACCCATTTCTTTTATCCTTAACTCTAAAGCCAGAAAGAACCACATGGCTAAAGCTGCAAAGTTCTGCTGTTTGCTGGGGGCTTGAACGTCCCCCTTTGTTCAATTACATCTTCACCGGCTTTCTGCTTTCTTCACCTTCATTGCCTAAGCATGGCTGTTGTTGAACTCGCTCTGTAGACCAGCCTGGCCTCAAGCTCGATCTACCAGCCTCTGCCTTCTGAGTGCCGGAAATTAAAGGTGTGCTCCATCTAAGCTTTCCTTTATTTCCTTTTCAATATAAATCCTCACTAGAGTTACTACCCAAAATCACATGACAGAGTCTATAGTAGGCTGTTTTGAGATTTCTTCTGTCAATGGAATTAATCTAAAACTCTTCACTTTAGTCTTGGGCAAACTTTTTAGACAAGGGCAAAGCAGGTCACCAAAATATCTTAAGAACAATCTCTAGGCAACATACTAAAATTATTCTCTGAAATCTCTTGATGTCATCCCCCACAGTTCTTCAAATCCCATTCAGCACCACTGTCTTCCATGCTCCTACTAGTATGTCCCATTAAGTAGTGCTTAAAGTATTCCACTGCTTTCTTAATGTCAACTCCCAAAGTCTATATTACTCCAAATAAAAGCATGGTCAGGCCTATCACAGCAATATCCCAGTCCCTGATAACAATTTCTGTCTTACATAAGGTTTTTATTGCTGTGAAGAAACACCGTGACCATGGCAACTCTCTTTTTTTTTTTTTTTTTTTTTTTTCGAGACAGGGTTTCCCTGTGGTTTTGGAGCCTGTCCTGGAACTAGCTCTGTAGACCAGGCTGGTCTCGAACTCACAGAGATCCACCTGCCTCTGCCTCCCAAGTGCTGGGATTAAAGGCATGCGCCACCATCGCCCAGCTTGACCATGGCAACTCTTAAAAGGAAAACATTTAATTGAGGGGGCCCATTTACAGTTTAGGGATTCCATGGTAGGGTGCATAGCAGCATGCAGGCAGATGTGGTACTGGAGTTGAGAGTCCTACATCTTGACTCAGAAGCAACAGGAAGTCGACTGAATCACTGGGCAGTATCTTGAGCAAGGAAACTTCAAAGTCTGCCCCCAGAGTGACACATTTCCTCAAGGAGGTGATGGAGGAAGGTCATTGGTTAAATAAACTGCCTTGGCCCTGATAGGTAAGAACATAGGTGGGTGGAGTAAACAGAACAGAATGCTGGGAGGAAGAGGAAGTGAGCTCAGACTCAACAGCTCTGCTCTGGAGCAGAGACGCCATGCTCCCCTCTCCTGGGCAGATGCGATAGCTCTGCTCTCTGAGGCAGACACGCAATGAAGCTCCGACCCAGGATGGACGTAGGCTAGAATCTTCCCGGTAAGCGCACCTTGGGGTGCTACACACCTTATTAGAAATGGGCTAGTCCAGGTGCGAGAGTTAGCTGAGAAGAGGCTAGATATAATGGGCCAAGCAGTGTTTAAAAGAATACAGTGTCCATGTAATTATTTCGGGGCATAAGCTAGCAGGTGGCTGGGGTGCTGGGGATGCAGCCCCGCCGCCCATATTACAACAAGGAGGCCACACCTACTCCAACAAAGTCACACCTCCCATTGGTGCCACTCTCCATGAGCTTATGAGGAACAAATTACATTCAAACTACCACAGGGGTCTTCTTTGGGATCCTGTCGTGTTAGAGATAAACACTGAAAGAACAGTGGAAAACTAGCTATTTGGGGGGAAATTAGCCTTTGAATAAATGAGACTGAGACAGAAGAAGACTTAAGCATTTGATGACCTGGCACAGCCACTTTACTACCCTGTCAGCTGAAGCCTCCCTGCCCATAGAGGCTTAATATTCATATAGCACATTTCCTAATACTTACCAGAAAGTTAAAATAACTGATGGTTCCTTCCGCGTCTTTCAATTGTCCTTTGCCCCTTTGGTTGTACTCTTAATTTTTTCACTAGCATTTTAATAGGGTCACAGGAGAATAATCACTAAATACAATACCTTCTGAGTTCTGGGATTAAAGGTGCACCCAGTTCATGCTTGGCTTCTTTTAAGACAGGGTCTCACACTGTGGTCCAGGCTGGCCTACTACTCACTGTACAACCCAGACTGATCTCAAACTCTGTAGGCAATCCCCCTGTCTCAGTTCTCTAAGTGCTGAGCTTACAGGTGTGTGCTTCTAAGCTTAGCTACTAAATAAACGTCATTTCTCCACTTTGAACTTTCAGCTTATCCTCTTTTAATACCCACTATAATCCAGATCTTAAAAAATTATTTAAAAGAAAGTTAAGGCTTAGTGGTATGCCCCTTTAATTCCAGCACTCAGGAGGCAGAGACAGGTGGTTCTCTGTGAATTCAAGGCTAGCCTGGTCTATAGAGTGAGTTTCAGGATAGCCAGAGCTACATAGAGAAACCCTGTCATCAAAAATGAAAAACAAAAAACAAACAACAAACAAACAAAAAAACCCAAAAACAACAACAAAAAGAGCTGAGGTTTAAAGGATGCAAGTAGTGTGTGTGTGTTATGTGTATATATGTGTATGTGTCTGTTGTGTGTTTGTGTGTGCGCGTGTGTGTTGTATATGTGTTTGTGTGTGTATGTGTGAGTGTGTGTTGTGTATGTGTGTGTTGTGTGTGTATGTGTGCGTGTGTGTTGTGTGTTTGTGTTTGGTGTGTGTATTTGTGTGTGGTGTGTGTGTGTGAGAGTGTATGTGTATGTGTCTGTGTTTGTATGTGTGTATTTGTGTGTATGTGTGTGTTGTGTGTGAGTTTGTGTTGTGTGTATGTGTGTGTGTTGTGTGTGTATGTGTGTGTCTCTGTGTGTGTGTGTTTGTGTGTGGTGTGTGTGCGTGCGTGCGAGTGTGAGTGTATGTGTGTGTTTGTATGTGTGTGTTGTGTGTGCGTGTGTATGTGTGTGTGCATGTGTGTGTGCTGTGTGTGTGTCTGTGTGTATGTGTGTGTTTGAATCCAGGGCCTCATACAGTAAGTGCTCTGCTACCAAGCTCCACACTGACCCACCAATTAATATTCCTTAGGAACCTACTATCTGCCTAATATCTTTCCTATATTTATGAATTCTCTTGGTTTTGGTTTGTCATCCTCTCCCCTCTACAAACACGCCACTCATCATCATAAGTAAACTGTTTAAAAAGGAAGTTCAAGGTTGTCCTTGGCAACATAGTGAGGTTGAAGTAGCCTGGGCTATATGAGATTCTGTCTCAAATAATTAAAAACGTATCCGATAGAAACAAAACAACGTAAAAGTGACTTCAAGGGACATCATGCAGCATCGTGGGTGCTGGAATTTTAAAAAGCAGCACGTGAGAGAAAGACATGCGACAAAGCTCAGGTGGAGAGGTGTTTCATGGGGGAAAGTGAATGGGTAAAGGGGGGTGGCAGAGGGGAGACCAGCCTCTGGGGACAGGAGCGGCAGAAGAGAAGAGAGAGGCAGACAGAGAGACAGGCAGAGAAGGAGAAACAGAGAAAGGAAGGAAGAGATGGGAGGGGAGGTGGGCAAGGCCCACTCCCGCCCCTCTCCAGACAGGGTTTCTCTGAGTAACAGCGGTCCTGGAGCTTGCTTTGTTGACCAGGCTGGCCTTGAACTCGGAGATCCATCTGCCTCTGCTGCCAAGTGCTGGGATTAAAGCCGCTCTACCCCTCTGCAGTTGAGGTCGTACACTGTCAGGACCCTAAGGGCAGGCCAGCACAGATGCCTGAAGACTAACAATGGGGTAAAGCAGATCTTTCTAGGATGTAAAGGTCCTTGCAAAGCAATGCCCTTTTCTTAGAAGCTGAATCAAATCTGTGGCTCAGGCGGGCGCGGGGCTCCTGCGGGGTCAGTTTTCACCACTGTTACTTAATGCTTACTATATTGGTACCCCAGAGTTGCTGCAGGAACTCTTTGGGACGCAGCGTTATTTAAAAGGCACTGGGGTCTGAGGTACTTTACTAGACAGATTGCATCAACTATAAACACGGACGTTCATATTTGCTAATAACGACGGCTATTTGGGGAGTGGTTCAGACCCCCATTCCTTTCTTTATAAAAATATGTGGCAACAGCAGCTAAGCTCTCCTAGTCGAAACCGGATCTGTGTGGCTATTGCAGAGGTTCCGTTCAGCTGTCTGAAATCACCAGACACAAGGTTGCATCTGTAGTCGGTGCACATTTACATGTGGCTCGCATCAATGATTTCTCCTACTTGTACTTCTGTTACTTCTGTGGTTTCATTTCCCTCCATGGCCTGTCAGTCATCTCCACGCCTTCCACAGACGCATGAGAGTGGGAGCTAATGGTGGGCTCTGGATAGCCACAGCATGAGTCTTCTGGCTGGCCGGACATGCCGTGTGTGTGTGTGTGTGTGTGTGTGTGTGTGTGTGTGTGTGTGTGTG
>JABTXL010004243.1:2458699-2478938 GCA_025134845.1 Neodon shergylaensis
GAGCACTGGGCACCAACGCGGTTCCTCTGGAGAGCACTGGGCACCAAAGCGGATCCTAGGCAAAACACGCGCACACACTGTGGTAGTTTGAATGTAGTTTGTGGCTCCCATAATCTCATAGGGAGTGGCACTATTAGAAGGAGTGGCTTTGTTGGAGTGGGTGTGGCCTTGTGGAGGAAGTGTGTCACTGTGGGGTGGGCTTTAAAGTTTCTTATGCTCAGGATACCAGCCAGTGACTCGGTTGAATTCCTGTTGCTTGCAAGATGTAGGCCTCTCAGTTCCAGCACCATGTCTGCCTGCATGCTGTCATGCCCCCTGCCATGATGATAATGGACTAGACCTCTGAAACTGTGCCCCCTCAAACGTTATTCTCAATTAAATGCTCTTCACAACAATAAAAACCCTAAGACCCATACAACAAAGAAATAAATTATTATTATTATGAAAAGCCAGGTGTGATGACATACACATACCTTTAATCCCAGCACTCTGAAGGCAGAGGCGAATGCGTCTCTCTGAGTTCAGGGCCAGTCTGGTTTACATAGTGAGTTCCAGGCCAGCCAAATATACATAGTGAGATCCTGTCTCAAAAAACAAACAGAAAAATCCTATTATTTCATGGTATAAAACTACTTTGTCGGTAATATACTGAGATAAAGTTCTGAGATAAAGGTTCCAAGACACACCCAAGGCTCTGGAGCTGGATGAGGACGGCAGACACATGCTTGCTGTGGTTTGCTGGTGGGCAGTGCTCTAGGTTGGTACCGTTTGAAGACACTGTGAACTTAGGGGGGGGCCTACTGGAAGGCCTTTAGGAGCCTGAGAGAATACCACTGAAGGGGGTTGTGGGATCTGATCCAGGCTGTCTTTCTCTCTGCTCCGCTGCCATTAGCCATCCTTACCAAAAGCCCAAGGCAATGGGGTCACTCAATCTTAAACCTGGATCTCAAAACTATGAGGCAAACACACCCGTTGTTACTTCATGAGGCACCACACTAGTTCCCCACCCTGTCCCCACCCCAGAAAAACAAAAACAACAACAGGGCTGGAGAGATGGCTCAGTGGTTAAGAGCATTGCCTACTCTTCCAAAGGTCCTGAGTTCAATTCCCGGCAACCACATGGTGGCTCACAACCATCTGTAAAGAGGTCTGGTGCCCTCTTCTGGCCTGCAGACATGCACACAGACAGATATTGTATACATAATAAATAAATATTAAAAAAAAAAACAACAGTAACAGTGCAAAACAAAAAAACAGAGTTTCATTGTGTTCTGGCTTCATGGCTGGTCTCAACCTCACAAAGATGGAAGATCTACCTACCTCTGTCTCCTGAGTACTTCCGTCAAAGATGTGTACCGCCACACCTGTCCGGTTATTTTCTGTAACAAAAGACCTGATAGCAAACAACTTCAGGATTGAAGGGTTTGTTTTGGCTTATATTTTATAAACGGGGACACCGTATCATGGCAGGAGTTACATTGTGTTAGAAACCAGAAAGTAAACAGAGCAGCCGGGCGGTGGTGGCGCACGCCTTTAATCCCAGCACTCCGGAGGCAGAGGCAGGCAGATCTTTGTGAGTTCGAGACCAGCCTGGTCTACAAGAGCTAGTTCCAGGACAGGCTCCAAAACCAGAGAAACCCTGTCTCGAAAAACCAAAAAAAAAAAAAAAAAAGAAAAGAAAAGAAAGTAAACAGAGCTTCGGCTGGACTATTAAGTCTCAAGGCCCACCCTTAGTGATCCACTTCCAAAGATTCCGTAGCCTTCCAAAGAAACACCATTACCTGACGATCATAATTCCCTTCCTTCAAGGTTCCACTGATAAAAGATTCAAAATAAAAAAATCAAGCAAACAAAAAGCCCAAGCCAACAAAAGGGCAAGAGTACATTTACGGCAAAGCCAGGAAGGCAAGCTGAGTGAGCCAGCGTGAATGTGATACCGGAAGGAGCATTTTCAGGACCACAAAGATGGGCAAGAACAGGCATGGAGCCTTCCCGGGAAGACCCAAGCTCGCTAAACCCAGCCTGTGAGGGGCCTGGCAGTCTCTGGGGACGTCGGGAACCCAGCTGCGATGCTGCAAAAAGCACAAGCCACGTGGACAGTCCGGGCGCATGCCCCGCCAACAGCCCTGCTGAGCTGCCAACTGCCCCTCTGCCCCTGCCAGCCACGGGAAGGAGCCAGAGACGGACCCGCCCAGCCAAACGCCCTGATGAACACAACCACAGCCCACATCACACACAGCTGAAAACTGGCCCCTCAGACACAGTAAACACATAGAATCATCAGCGATAATAAAACGGGTATTGCTTTTGACCACCAAGCTTTAGGACTGTTAAATAACAATAAATAATCAAGGCAAGAGCCCAGGGGAACCAAAGCTAATGAAAGATTCTCTTTTGAGCCTTTCCTTCTTAGCACTCCTCCCCGCTTCTAGGGAAAAATTGCAAATATTTTCTACCGTTTTTAATTTTTTTTTAAGAAAGGAGTACATGTAGCCCAGGATAGCCTCAAATTCACTCTGCTACAAGTGCTTTGAGTTTCAGATCTTCCTGCGCCTACCTCCTGAGAGCTGGGATTACATGTGTGTATTACCACCCTGGTTTATGATGGGGATTGAAGCCAGGCCCGGGTATGTGCCAGACAAGCAAGCAACCAGCAGAGCCACACCCCAACCATGATGCTTGATTTCTATCCCTTGCCTGGCATCAAAGTGAGAAGAGATGGGGGCGGTATATCTTGAGATGAAGAATTATGAAAATGATCCAACTCTGTATGAGAAGTTTCTGCCTATGAAAGGAAAAAAGCAGTTGAAGAATACAAACAAGGGCTGGGAGTATAATGGTGGTTACTCGTCTAGCATATGTGAGGACCAAGTTCAGTTGCCCGCACCACAAAACCAATTATGCTAAATTAAGTTAATATTTAATGTTTTTAATAAAAAGGCAATGGCAGATTTAGAATAAATTTTTAAAGACAATCAAACAAGCAAGGAAAGACACTGTCTTAGTTGCTTTCTGTTGCCATGATAAAACACCGACGTTAGTTTAAAGAAAGGTTTATTTATGGTTCCAGGGGGATGAGTCCTGCTCATCACTGTTCTGCTGAGGAAGCACACAGGTAGGCATAGTGACTGGAGCTGGAAGCTGAGCGTTGAGGCTCACATCTTGACCAACAAACATGAAGTAAAATGACTAACAGGGAGTGGCAATGGCTTTTGAATCCTGAAAGCCTGCCCCCAGGGACGAGCTTCCTCCAGCAAGGCTGTTCTTTTTTTTTTTTAATTGTTATTATATTTATTTATTATGTACACAATATTCTGTCTACATGTGTGCCTACAGGCCAGAAAGGGCACCAGATCTCATTACAGATGGTTGTGAGCCACCATGTGGTTGCTGGGAATTGAACTCAGGACCTTTGGAAGAGCAGGCAATGCTCTTAACTGCTGAGCCATCTCTCCAGCCCCAAGGCTGCTCTTTTAAAGATACCCAAAGAGCACCACCTTCTGGGGACCAAGCATTTAAATGCCAAAGACTATATGAGAGACATTTTCCTTCAAACCACCATGGGCATCTATGGAACTAAGGGTATTGAGACCATTTCTTTTTTTCTTTTTTTTTTTAAAGATTTATTTATTTATTATGTATACTACATTCTGCCTCAATGCATGCCCGCACGCCAGAGGAGGGCGCCAGATCTCAGTACAGATGGTTGTGAGCCACCATGTGGTTGCTGGGAATTGAACTCAGGACCTCTGGAAGAGCAGCCAGTGCTCTTAACCTCTGAGCCATCTCTCCAGCCCCCTGAGACCATTTCTTTGCAAGAGCTAAAAGGGCCTTTTCGGCACAGAATTCCATTTTCCCTGCAAGCCCCATCTGAGTCTCCAGCAAACAGTGTGGACACAGTGACTTCCTAAAAATAATGTCTTGTGGAGTTAAAACATCCAGGATTAATTCAGTAGCAAAGCACAAAATAATTATGGAATAGCATGTAAATGTTTAAAATGTTAATGCAAATAAGAGGTAAGGGAGGCATAGAATATAATTGGAAAGTGTTCATTGTAGTCACCAGAAAAAAAAAACCTAATAAAAATCTTAAAAATTGTTCTGGAAAACTAAGGCTGAGGGCAGGAGTAATTCAGATAACTTGTCTTTTAAATTTTAGGTCCCCCACCACCTCTGAGACAAGGTTTCTCTGTGTAGCCCTGGCTGTCCTGGAACTCACTCTGTAGACCAGGCTGGCCTAGAACTCACAGAGATTCACCTGACTCTGCCTCCTTAGTGCTGGGATAAAAGGCCACTGCTGCCCAGTTAGAACTGATCCTTATTTCATTAATACTCTGTCAGAAGAGCCAGGTGGTGGTGGCGCACACCTTTAATCCTAGCACTCGGGAGGCAGAGGCAGGGGGATCTCACAGTGAGTTTGAGGCCAGCCTGGTCTACAGAGCAAGTTCCAGGACAGCCAAGACTGTTACACAGAGAAAGTCTGTCTCGAAAAGCCACCACCACCACCACCAACAACAACAAAAGCAAACAAAGAAAAACGTTTTAGAAGTCTACACAAAAAATAAAAAATGCAAGAAAATATGCTAACACTTCCCTTCAACTAGTAGAAATGGAGGATTTTCCCATTCATTTTATATTCTTTGATTTTTATCAGTTCCATGTATATGTGTATATATAATATATTTTCTTATTATTTATAGCTAACTGATTTTGAATAAAGGATATAAGACTATACATTGGAGAAAGGATAATCTTTTCTAACAGAAACCTGGATATTCGTATTCAAAACAATAAAACTAGACTCTACCTCACACCACATACAAAATCAACCTAAAAGGACAGAAACTATAGAACTGCTAGAAAAAAAATCAGAGGAAATACTTCAAGAAGTTGGTGTTGCCAAAGACTTTGTGTGTAAGACCCGATGAGCCTAAGCGGCAGAATAGACGAACGGGATTCTGGGAAACTAAGAAGCTTCTGCGAAGGGCACAATCAACAGTGAAGAGGCAGCCTGCAAAGTCAGGAAAAACTGTAAACTGACATGGGATTAATAGACGGAATATATAAGAAACTCAAAACAATGATAATATTGACCTAGACATTTCTCAAAAGAAGACTACAATGTCCAATAGAATTGTATTAAACCAGGCGGTGGTGGCGCACACCTTTAATCTCAGCACTCGGGAGGCAGAGGCAAGTGGATCTCTGGGAGTTTGAGGCCAGCCTGGTCTACAAGAGCAAGTTCCAGGACAGGCACCAAAGCTACAGAGAAACCTTGTCTTGAAAACCAAAAACCAAAACAACAAAAAGAATTGTATTAAAATATGCAACATCACTCTCACCAGGGAACAAACAACAATGAGCTCGCTGGCTCTGGTTAAAACGGTTGTTCTCAAAAGCATGAAAACATCTCTCTGTCTCTGTCTCTCTGTGTGTGTGTGTGTGTGTGTGTGTGTACATGACACAGCCTCCTGGCCTGTGTGAGGAGGACAAAGGTTAACTTTTGGGAATCAGTCTTCTCCCTCCCTTCTCCCTGGGAAACAAAGCCAGGTTACTGGCTTGGCGGCAAGTTCCTTTACCAGCTAAGCCTGGAGAAGGGATCTCTGACCTGGAAAGTGAACCTTTATTATACTCTTAGAGCCAATGAAAACTATCACAGCTAGCACGGAAACAGTACGGAAGTTTCCTGTCCTAAAAACAAAAATCAAAATCACAGCCAAGCCACGCCCCTGCAAAGAGACCTGCTCTGAGTTCTCATTTCTCAGCTGTTGCATCTGACAGCCGCAGAGGAGGAAAGTCCTGAGAACAAATCCCAATTAAACCAATAATCCTCTACCTAATTTCAGGTCCTCAGGGCAGGATGTTTCCTTGGTAGCATCAAGACCAAGAGGCACTCTCCGGAGTGGAAACTGACAGCAAGGCCAGGCTTTGTGGCCAGAAGCCACGTGGGTGTGGCAAGGCAGTAGTAAGGGGTGCCTGCTCCACATGGCCCCTGGCCCCTCTGGAATATGAAGTCAATCTGATTTAGTTCTATCTTTCCCCCGTCACTCCTCTGTCTTGCATGTCTATTCATGAGTAAAGTACTTGCTGCCTTCAAGTGGTTCTTTCATTTTTCTTTTGAGACGTAGCTCTGGCTGTCTTGGAACTTATTATGTAGACCAGGCTAGCCTTGAACTCAGAAATCTGCCTGCCTCTGCCTCCCAAGTGCTGGAATTAAAGGCGCCCACCACCATGACCTGAAAGTTTTCTGCTTTTAAATTTCAGTGGTTATGACAATGATCAAGCTGGGTGGGGAGATGAGTCTGTGAGAATATCCCATCTCTTCCACGAAGGGCAGGTTCTTTACACTTCCATCTCCATCAATTCATTAAGGCTATAGCAGTGTACATTGTACATGATATCTTCTTCATTGTTTTCCTGCACAGTTCACCGTGTGTGTGTGTGTGTGTGTGTGTGTGTGTGTGTGTGTGTGTACGCGCGCACCCAAAGAAAACAGCTACAGGAAGCTGTACTAGAATCTGACTCTCTAAATTAATGTTCACCTGAATTTGCAGCTAACACGCTGAATCCCAGTTATCTACAATTTGAACTCTCAGGTGCCGGAGAAATGCCTTAGCAGTTCAGAACACTGGCTGCTCTTCCAGAGGACTCAGACTCAATTCCCAGCGCCCACGTGGTACTCATAACTGCCTGTATTTCCGATCCCAGGGGATCCAGGGCTCTCTTCTGGTTTCACGTGCACCAGGTATGCATTTGGTACACAGGTGTGCACACAGACAAAACACCCATACACATTAAAAAGGTGAGAATTTAAAAATCTCATGACTGGTTTCTGTCTTAAGGCATTATAGTAGAGAATGTACTCTGTAGGTGCATATTTCTTTTTTCTTTTTTTGGATTTTCGAGACAGGGTTTCTCCGTAGCTTTTTTTGGTTCCTGTCCTGGAACTAGCTCTTGTAGACCAGGCTGGCCTAGAACTCACAGAGATCCGCCTGCCTCTGCCTCCCGAGTGCTGGGATTAAAGGCATGCGCCGCCACCGCCCGGCTTGTAGGCGCATATTTCTGTATGGCACAAGAGCCATAAGCCTGGTCTGAGGTGGCCAGGAACTCTGCAGACAAGCTGTCTCTGCCTAACAATAGCCAGGATGTGCTGCTCCCAGTTTCTTTTGTTATAAATGTAGATCTCCTGAGGAGAGGTGTTGGCTGAAGCTGGTCAGGATGTTTGGTGCTTATTTCTTGGTAATTTGGAGGAAGCCTTATAGAGATGCTAGTTCATGGCCTACCTGACTGCTAGCATACAGGTAGATGCTGATGTGACTTGAGCCAATTCACCTGGTTACCTAGGACAGCCTAATGTGCTTTCCCCGCTCAATTTATGTGGTGATATATAAGGTGTTTGGAGAATAAACAAGAGATCTTCGAGAGAGATCTTGCCCTTCCATGATGACCGTGTAAGCTGCGTCGGTTTATTCCTCGTGACTCCATTCCAGTCCAGTTAGGGAATCTGTGTTGGACCCACACGGGCCCCGACAGTACTCTACATAATTTTGCTCTTAATGTTATCATTATTTTCCAACATGGGCTAGTTCACTCCTCCTTAGGCAGCTTGGAGTCTTATCGCTATTTTCTAGCGACATTGGGGGAAATGCGCATTCTGTGTTGTAAATTTGTTGATTAGATTATTATAGCCTCTACAATCTGTTGTATTTGTTGCCTCTGCCTTCTGTCAAAGACAGACTGAGAACGGTAAATGTCATTAAAGTGTGGTGCACTGTTCACTTTTGTTTCTTTGGCTTTTATTTGTTACAGGGACATGAAGTGTCATCCTTAGTAACACAGTCAACTGGAGTTTCCTTTCAGAAGCAGCTTGGTTTATGACAAAGCTTTTAATTAAATTTTTTTGGACTCTCCTTGCTTCCCAACCTGTCCATGTAGCTTTTTGTTTTCTCCTTCCTTCCTTCCTTCCTTCCTTCCTTCCTTCCTTCCTTCCTTCCTTCCTTCCTTCCTTCTTTCCTTCCTTCCTTCCTTTCCTTCTTTCTTTTCTTTTCTTTTCTTTTCTTTCTTTCTTTCTCTCTTTCTCTCTCTCTTTCTTTCTCTTTCCTTTCTTTCCCTTCTCTTTTCCTTCCTTCCTTGTTTTCTTGAGAGGAGATTCTGTGACCCAGATTGGCCTTGAACTTTCTGTGTAGCTGAGGCTAGCCTTGAACTCCTGATTCTCATTCATCTGCTTCCGTGTAAAATTAATTAAAGTAAAAATAAATACCTGATTTCGTTACATTAACAACAATAACATAACAATACATTAACAGTGTAATAACATCAATGCCAATTACATCATCTTAGTTAGGGCTTCTATTGCTGCAATGAATCATGACCAAAGAGCAAGTTGTGGGGGAAAGGGTTTATTAGGCTCACACTTCAGCATTGTTGTTTATTACTGAAGGAAGTCAGGACAGGAACTCAAAACAGGGCAGGAACCTGGAGGCAGGAGCTGAAACAGAGGCCATGGAGGGGAGCTGTTTACTGACTTTGCTCCTCCTGGCTTGCTCAGCCCACCTTCTTATAGAACTTGGAACCAGCAGCCCAGGGATGGCATCACCCACCATGAGCTGGGCCCTTCCCCATTGATCACTAAAAGAGAAAATGCCTTACAGCTGGATTTCAAGAGGGCATTTCCTCAGCTGAGGTTCCTTCCTCTGGTGACTCTAGCTTGTGTCAAGGTGACACAAAACCACCCAGCACAATGCTAAGTATTTTCAGATCACATGATAACTTTGTTCATCTTTTGTTTTATATTAAAAGTCTTAAGATAATTCAACATTGGAAAGTCTGATACTTCTCCGGCCATCTTTTATACCAAAAACTATGAGATAATTCCATGATAGGGTATCTATTACTGATATAGTAATAGCCAACGAGTTTATTTATTTTTTTAAGGTAAGCATTCTAAGATAGCATTCAATACATCTTAGATCTTTAAGTATTAGGAAATCAATAAAAGAAAGTACTTTTAACCTTCTTTTTGTTACTTAATTTTAATGATGCTCCTACAGGAGCCTTATCTTTGAATTGGGAGTTTAGAGTCTAGACTTATATTGAATAGAGTAAGCTTCTCTATTATATTTTAATATGCACACATCCCTCAGAATCAAGGGCCGTTTATCCCACAACCTTGGATACCACAAGCACAGATGCTCAAACCTTCTGTGAAATGACGATATTGAGATTTGGCAAATAACTTCATGGGGCTGAAAGCGCCTGGGGATCAGCAACACGTCTCTCTGGGTGTGTCTGTGAGGTATTTCAAAGAGGGCTAACCAATGGGGGGCCTGCCCCGAACGTGGGCAGCACTATCCTGCAGCTGCAGGCCTGGATGAAATAGATGAGGAAAAGAAAAACTAAAAATCAAAATCCCTGCTAGCGCAGATCCCGACCACCATGGTGTGCACAGTTCTGCCCCCTTCCCCCCCACGCCCCATTCTCTTAGCCATGATCAGATGAAACCTCTGGGAACTCTAGAGCCATGAGGAAAAAATCTTCCCTTATAAGTTGTTTTGCTTAGATATTTTATCATACAGAAAAAACCCTGACTAACACACATCCTTCAGAATTTTAAAATACTTTAATTTTTTGAAGACAAGAGTCTTAACTATGTAGCCCAGGCTGCCCGCAAACTCCCAGAGATCTGCCTGCCTCTGCCTCCCAAATTTGGGGATCAAAGGCTTGTGCCACCATGCCTGGCCACTATCCTCAATTTTATTGTTTGGTACATGCTTAAATTATTCTAAATTTGTTCATCCAAAGACTATTCTGTTGACCCCTGCTTTTTACTTGTCCAATGTGTTTTCTTTTGTTATTTTTAAAGAATCAGGCATTTTTTTTTAAATAAGTTTATTTTGTGTGTGTAAGGGAGATGGTGAGTGTTTATGCCACAGAATACGTGTGTGTGGGGATATGGGGATGTTCATACCACAGAATGCATGTGTGGTGTGGGAGGTGGAGTGTGTTTATACCACAGAATGCATGTGTGTGTGAGAGAGATAGGGGGTGTTCATGCCACAGAACACATGTATGTAAAAGGGATCAGTTTTCTCTCTCTACCACATGGATTCCTGGGGTTGAACTCAGGCCAGCAGGCTTAGCAGTGTGAGGACCTGACTTTGCAAACTCTGTTTTAAAGAAGGGGCTTCATCCTAAACCATATAATGAGCTGGGTAGGGGGTGTCCAGATCTCAGCTCCAGAAATGTGCTGACATAGCAGAATTTGAACAGATACCCTAAAAATAGTCAATTAAGGAGCTAAGAGCAGGGCCATAAAATTTAACGAGGTCCAGATGTTCCTGGGAGGCATCCTGTCCTTGAAGACACCTTGTCAGTTATTTATGGCTCTTTGTTAGGTTTTCGAACCCAAAAACTGACCTATGGTTTCAGAAACTACCTTACCCTATGGCCTCCTTACCAATCCTAAGATTACAGGACAGGACCTCCCCTGATTATGGTGGTTGTTTCCCCTTTAAAAGTTCTGCCCTCTCAGGGCTCCCCGCCACACTTTCTGCACCCACCATGCTGGGGTGCTGGAAAGGTGTTGGCCCAAACGTGAGTTTGAATTTTTAAAAAAACCCTCATGTAATTTGCATCAGAAATCCGGCTCCCTGAATTCATCTGAGGACCAGAAACTCGGGCATAACAGCAGCAGGTGCCTACACGCATTGAGCATCTCGCCGCTTCCTCGAGTGTGTTTGAGCACTTTCTTACGTCCTGGAATAGGAACGATGCAGGCCCACTTCTAACCCAAAACTAGTCGTCTCTTCAGGATCCCTAATTATTTTTTGGCAGAGATGGCACTTAAATTAATGTGCTTTAGTATAGAGCGTTTTATGTTCATAAACTAGTACTTTTATGATACATGCCTTTAATCTCTGCACTTCAAAGGCAGAGTCAGGTGGATCTCTGTGAGTTCAAGGAGGCTGGTCTACAGAGTGAGTCACAGGACAGCCAGAGTTATTCACACACACACACACACTCACACACACATTCTCTCACACACATACACACACTCTCACACACACACATGCACACACACACAACTCTCACACACAGCAAAAAGGCCACATTTGAATAACGCAGGGAACTGTGATAATTTATCCCACCTACCCCACTATCTACCATTTCAATGATGATATTAATTATAGGAATAATTTCACTACATTTAAAAAATTATCATCAGTCATATGTTACCCTTAAAACAATCTCTGTAGCGGGGCAGTGGTGGTGCACGTCTTTAATCCCAGCACTCGGGAGGCAGAAGCAGGCGGATCTCTGGGAGTTCGAGACCAGCCTGGTATAGAAGAGCTAGTTCCAGGACAGGAACCAACAGCCTCGGAGAAACCCTGTCTCAAAAATCCAAAAAAAAAAACAAAACCAATCTCTGTACTTTTTATAAAGCATTGGTTCTCAGGACTTAAAATTGACTCAGAGTAAAGAGATACAGTAGATGTGTTCAAAGGAAGACTTGGTTTTCAAGACAATCTTAGTAACATTTTCTTCTTAGCCAAGTCATGATTTTAAAGCCAGGCATGGTGGTGAATACCGGTAATCGCAGCATTTGGGAGGTCCGTAGAGCAAGGAAGGTCAGAAACTGAAGGCCGGCTTGTTATGTTACAAGTTTACAGCTGGCCTGGGGTACATGAGACCTTGTTTCAAAACAAAATCAAGGCTGGAGAGATGGCTCAGTGGTTAAGAGCACAGACTTGTCTTCCACAGGACCTGAGTTCAGACCTCAGCACCCACAGCAGGTGACTCACAATTGCCTGTGATTCTAGGTCCAGGAGACCTA
Source organism: Neodon shergylaensis (assembly GCA_025134845.1). Classification (NCBI taxonomy): domain Eukaryota; kingdom Metazoa; phylum Chordata; class Mammalia; order Rodentia; family Cricetidae; genus Neodon; species Neodon shergylaensis. The sequence goes on from JABTXL010004243.1 coordinate 2,470,533, forward strand.
AGCTCTCTACACACAGGGAGGGGGTAGCACACTTAATAAAAACGAAACACGACGGCTGGAGGGGAAGAGCACTTGCTGTTTATTCTGAGAGCCTACAGAAGCTGCGCTCCCAACACCCATTACTAGGTGGTTCACAACCATCTCTGACACAGGCATGCATGCCCACGCATGCCCGCACGTCTGCACAATTAAAACCCTGCCACCTCCTTCCTCTGGTGTTGAAGTAGGTGGCAGTGACCTCTACTGGAATCTTGTTGTTTATCTAACCGACTGATTCACTGAGTGTGACACACGAGATAATTATTTCTGTTGCACTGTGGTTTTCTGTCTCATGTAGTGACAGCCGTATGCAACTCATGAGAAACGCTTCCTAACTTCTGAGTCACAGAGCAGTTGTGTAAACTCTTTTTTTTTTAATTTTCATGATCTATTTAGATATTTAACAATAAAAGTTCAGAAATTGGGTCATTTACTTACTTTAGTCTTGAGAAGAATGGGGACTGGGAAGGCTTTTATTTCTAATTTTCTGTTTTCTAATGTAGCCACAGCTGGTCTTGATCTCCTGATATTCCTGCCTCCATCTCCAGAGTACTTGAATTTCAGGTGTGTACTGCCAAACTACTGTTTTGATTCCTTAATGCGTAGAGATATTAGAAGAATATAGAAAACTGTCATCAAGATTAATAACACTTGTTGGAGACATGATATTGGTCATCCTTTTGTGTTAAGCTCTGAAGCATTCATCTTGATCAGAGATGTCTGTGAATCTAGAACCCTTATCCACTTAAACTTTGAATATTTGTTTGCAGTTTGGTGTAGAGAGAAGAGGGGATATTTGAAGCTGGGGGCTCATCTTGCATGCGAGTATGTGCTCTACCACTGGGATACACCTGTGTGTGTTCTTGCGTGTGATTGTGCATGTATGTTAAATATACTTAACAAGAATTTCCATTTTCGTCACTCGTGTTTGTTTTGTGTTTTGTTTTTTCGAGACAGAGTTTCTCTGTAGCTTTGGAGCCTGTCCCGGAACTTACTCTGTAGACCAGGCTAACCTTGAATTCACTGAGATCCACCTGTCTCTGCCTCCTGAGTGCTGGGATTAAAGGCCTGTGCCACCATGGCCCAGCTCCTGTCCAGGTTTAAAGGCTGGTGTGCAGTAGAGAGGGTGGGCTGCAGGTGGGGTTTTCCTTGTTGAGGTTTGTTTGCAGTTGAGCTATCACAGAGGAAGACAATTTCAATATGGAACAGAAATGTCTAACAAGAGAGAAAGTGTTCCCTCTGGCCAGCTGTGGTAGCACATGTGTGTAATGTTAGAACTTAGGAAGCACAGGCAGGAGGAAAGTCTCAAGTCTGAGGCTAGGTTGGTTCACAGAGTGAGTTTAAAGTCACCCAGCAAGCAAACTAACAAAAACCTGTACTGTGTCTTCTTGTAGAGTAGGCACTGTTCTCGTGAGAACAGATGATACATGTATAAAGTCGGAAACTTGATAGAGAAGCTGTTTTTATTATAAACTCACATAAAAAATAGATGTCTAAAGTTTTTGGGTTATTTTTTCTTTTTGGTTTTTTGAGACAGGGTTTCTCTGTAACTTTGTAGCCTGTCCTGGAATTCGCTCAGTAGACCAAGCTGGCCTTGAACTCACAGAGATCCACCTGCCTCTGCCTCCTGAGTGCTGGGATTAAAGGTGTGTGCCACCACCGCCCAGCAAAGTCTAAAGCTTTTTCAAGTCGGGGCCAACAGAAACTACTCAGAAGCTAAGTGTACACTTGCTTCTGTCCCCAAGGACTCAACGGCTTGTAGCCCCAGTTCCATAGGATTCGACTTCTGCTTTCAGCCTCCACAGGAGCCTGTATACACATAACAAAAGTATAAATAAAAATATTTACATTTTTAAATTAAAATTTTAAATTTTATGTGTGTGGGTGTTTTGTCTTTGTGTGTGTTGTGTGTATGTACACCACATGTATGCCTGGTGCCTGCAGAGGCAGGTGAATCTCTGTGATATTTTTTAGGCCAGCTTGGTCTACATACTAAGGTCTAGGCTAGCTAAGGTACTTAGGGAGACCCCATCTATCTCAACCATCGCAAAACAAACAAATACAACTGTAACAACTGCAGCCGGAGTTCCCAGCCCGGGCCTCCTTCCTTGCCTACCATTTGCTGCTGTGTGGCTCTGGATGAGTTAAACTTGTGCTTGGTTTCCTTATGAAAAACAGTGGTTACGCCCACTCGCCAGAGCATGGTCAAACTCCCAGTGGCCTGCCCCTTAAAACTGAGACCTTCCCCTCCCACCCCCCACCCCTCACCTCCCATTCCCCCCACCCCCACCCCCGGCCAGAAGCCATCAATTGTGGAGAACCAACTTCAGCATCCTCGCCACACATTTTCTCTTGGACGGCCTCCTGTTTAGGCTGCTATTTGGGGCGGAGGTTGGCGGATAGTAGAGGTTGTCACAGAATCCTTCCGTGTCCCTCTTTCTCAACTATGTATCTGCACTCATCCATACCATACAAATACAATCGATACCATCCTTGCTCTTCACTGTCATTGGGAACAGGGGTCATGGGCTGCACACACTCTCTGGACACAGCACAGACAGTGAACATGGTCCCTGGCTGCAGAAGGACCACAGACCCAGACAAGGCCCTTGGAGGCAGTGCAGATTGATGGACATCAACATGGGCTCAGGAGGCAGAGCAGACCACACACATCCATATGGATCCTGGAGATAAAACCCAGCTTTTACATGGGTCTAGTGGAGTGATAATCCAACGTATCAGACACAGTGTGAAAGTAGCAATACATTTTAGAAAACAATTTAGGTAAGGGAATTAAAAGCTATAAAAATGGCCAAGTGGTGGTAGCACGTGCCTTTAATCCTTCAGCACTCAGGAGGCAGAGGCAAGCGGATCTCTGTGAGTTCAAGCCCAGCCTGGTCTATAGAGCTAGTTCCAGGACAGTCTCCAAAGTTACACAGAGAAACCCTGTCTTGAAAAACCAAAAGAAAAAAGTCATAAAAGTGTTAACATAATTTATTTCAATAATCCTCAAGAAAGCTAGAGAGTTAGTTACAAAGGTGATAGCTGTGTAATATCAGTATCACTTATTATAAAAAAATGCTAAAAGTATATTAAAAGGGAAATTTTAAATATTGATTTAGAGATTTAATTTTAAAATATTTTACTTATTTAAATGTATGTGCATGTGTGTGTCTGTGCGAGTTTACGTGACCCCTGTGTGTGTGTGGCATCCTATCCCCGGAGCTGGAGTTACAGGTTCTTGTGAGCCCTTTGATGTGGGTGCTGCAGACTGAACCTGGGTTTCCGCAACAGCAGTGAGCACTCTTAACCACTGAGCCATCTCTCTAAACCCTTAAAATTTTTTAAAAAGATTACATGATTTAGATAGCATTTTGTAGCAATAAGGACATTCAGATTAATATCTGTGGTTGCAGAATCGTGCCTGCATGGGCCAGACTTACCCGGTTCCATGCAGAACATCTGTCCCCTGCCTTACGCTGTTCCCTTGTGTCCGATCCTGTGTAACTCAGAACACAAGAAAAAGCAAGAAGCTCAAACTGGCTTGTAAAAAAAAATAATAATAAAATACTAACCCCTCAACAAAAAAGTAGCAAACTCCATCCCACCACCTGTGAAAGGACGGCACATCACAATCGGTGGGACCTTACCCCGGAATGCAAGGGCAATGCAGCAGCTAGAGCTCACCCAGCAGCATAGGCCACATGAACTCAGGATATGAGAAAAGTCAATGTTCGTCAGCACATGAACGGATAAAGCAACTGTCGTGTGCTCCCGACGCCGTGTGAGTGCACATGTATGTGTGTGTTTGCATGTGTGGTGTATGTGTGTTTGCATGTGTGGTGTGTGTGTGTGTTTATGTGTGTGGTATGTGTATGTGTGGTGTGTGTGATGTTTGTGTATGTGTGTGTTTATGTGTGTGGTATGTGTATGTGTGGTGTGTGTATGTGTGTGTGTTTGTGTATGTGGTATCTGTGTGTGTGATGTGTGGTGTTTGTGTGTGTGTATTTGTGTATGTGGTATTTCTGTGTGTGTGGTGTTTGTGTGCACGTATGTGGTGTGTGTGTTTGTGTGTGGTGTGTGTATGTGTTTGCATGTGTGGTATGTGTGTTTCTGTGTGTTGTATCTGTGTGTGTGCATGGCATGTGGTGTTTGTGTGAGTGAGTATGTATGTGGTGTGTGTGTGGTGTTTGTGTGTGTGTGATTGTGTATGTGGTATGTGTGTATTTGTGTGTGGTGTGTGTATATGTGTATATTTGCATGTGTGGCATGTGTGTGGTATGTGAGTTTGCATGTGTGGTATGTGTGTGTGGTGTGTGTATGTGTGTGGTGTATGTGTGTATGTGGTGTGTGTGTTTGTGTGTGTATATTTGCATGTGTGGTGTGTGTGTGGTGTGTGTGTATGTGTGTGTGGTATGTGTGTGTGGTGTGTGTGGTGTTTGTGTGTGTGGTGTGTGTGGTGTGTGTGTGTGTGTGGTGTTTGTGTGTGTAGTGTATGTGTGTGGTGTTTGTGAACATTAATCTGCCCACGCAGACTAAAGAAGTTCTGATACCTGTTACAGCAAAATGAACATTAGGCTAAGTGAGAGACACAGCATGCCATGCCATATATGGTTCTACTCATGGGCGATTTCCGGAATGGTAAACTGATGCAGACTTTGGATGGACTGGTGGCTGCCAGGGCTTAGAGGAGGCGGTGGCACTGGAGGAAAATTGCTAGATGGATTTGGAGTCCTTTGGAAGTGACAGATGTTTGGAAGTGTTCAAAATGGTGGATACTAGGCTAGAGAGAGGGCTCAGCAGACAGAGGTGACGTTACTGTTGAATACCATCCCAGAGGGGAAGTCAAGCTGACGGGTCTGTTGAGTCTCAGTTGTCTTTGCCAAAGTGGCATGTTTGGGGGTTGCATAATCAGACTCATTTTGTTTTTGTTTTTGTTTTTGTTTTTTTTTTTTTTTCAAGACAAGGTTTCTCTGTGGTTTTGGTGCCTGTCCTGGAACTAGCTCTTGTAGACCAGGCTGGCCTTGAACTCACAGAGATCCGCCTGCCTCTGCCTCCCGAGTGCTGGGATTAAAGGCATGCGCCACCACGGCCCGGCTATCAGACTCATTTTGAAGTATGATTTACTCTGAGATATTAATATATTTACAGATAGTAAGACTTAGTTGTTACAAGCTATCTCTTTTCTCTATTTATTTAATTTGTTTTTTTTATTTATTAATTTTCAAAACAGGGTCTCACTATGTAGCTGTCTATGTAGACCAGGCTGGCCCTGAACTCACAGAGATCCACTTGCCTCTGTTTCCTGAGTGCTGGGAATAAAGGCATGTACCATGCCTGGCTTCCTACCTCATTTTCTAGTTAAAAGAACCAAATCTCTAAATCAACCAACTCCGTGTCCTAAACCCCCAGAAATATCCCTGTAGACAGAGACTGCAACTAGGAAGGTAAATAAGGAATGAACACCAGAAAGAAGCGTCCAATCAGTCAGTCTCTGTCAGGGTCTGTCCAGTGACGGGATGCACCTCATGTGTGTTCCTCACAGCAGGTGTCCCACCCACCCCCAGCCCCCAGGTCACTTGCAGAGCTGGTACTTCAACTCAGGGACACCTAGAGTCATCATCCAGAGTGAAGAGAGAGACTATTTCTTCAAAGGCAGGCAGGCTGGGTGGAAGAAAACCACGGCTTCTATGATCACGTTCAAGTAAACAGAGTTAATATAACGAACAAGCTCCTTCAGATCTCTGGGCCAGATCCTCTCACTGGTGAAAGGGTGATTAAAAGTCTCCATGCTCTTTACGGAGCCCAGGTCATAGCCTCTGAGAAACCTACATACTTCAGTTTGATTCCACAGAGTGCCCTCACTGATAAAGTGCAGGGAAAGAGGTATAAAAATCTGGGACCCCTAAGTATGATAAAGAATCATCATGTAGGTGAATTTCATGATAAATGATTTCTAGTCAACATAGCCTTTTATAGAGAGAACTCAAGAGGGGATGATCATGCAATGCCAGCAGCCTGCAAGCCCAAGGAAGGCAGTGTACACCTGTGTCATGGGTGGGTGGGGGTGAGATGATGTGCCGTGGACATAGAGAACTACCCCAGTGTGGGCAGCACCGTCCAGTGGGCTGGGGGCTGCTATGGAAACCAGAAGAGGAAGGTCTGTGTGTGGCTCTTCCTTCCAGAGTGGCCCTGGGCCCAACCTGAATTCCCCAGTTTGAAGAAGCCACTGTGAGTCATCCCTCCCACCCTTCCCCTGTCCTTTGAGGTGCTGGGGCAAGCAGGGGCAGAGAGCATCTGCACTCTGTACAGACTAAGGGGGCAGGCAGCAACAGGAAAGCTCCTACGAACGAGTTTAATAGCAGTGCGTGGGCCACACCTGTAATCCCAGCCATCAGACAGCAGAGGCAGAATCGGGAGCTCCAGGGCGGCCTGAGCTACACGGAAAGACTGCCTCAAAGCAAACGAATAAACCCAAAACCAAAGTTCATAAAGAGCCAAAGCGAGAGGAGTTTAATTTTGGGTCCCCAGAGAAGATTCAGAAGTAAAGAAAGACCTAGAAAGGGACAATCAGAGGGGCTTGTGCCTTAGCTAAAGCCCAGCTAAGACTTGGGACTCCTAGCAGTTTCCCTTAGTGATGACCCCGTGACATCACCTTAGAGTTCTCTGACCCCGTGGCTGTTGATAGACTGAAACCCTAAGTCTGAATCCACAGCCACACAGAAATCGACATTTTAAAAAAAAATGTTTTAGAACTTTGACACACCTAAAAATGGGTCAAACCTCAGGCAGATTTGAAGGCTGGGCACTGGCTGTGGCAGTACACATCTGTAATCCTGGGCACTGGCTGTGGAAGTACACATCTGTAATCCTGGGCACTGGCTGTGACAGTATATATCTATAATCCTGGGCACTGGCTGTGGCAGTACACATCTGTAATCTTGGCCCTCTGGAGGTGGACACAGAAGGACAAGCAATTTGAGGCCAACCTGAGACATGAGACCCTGTGCTTACGATATCTCCTGTGGGCTTCTTTGTGTCAGTCTGAACCTAGGAGTGATGTGTGTATATACTTACATACATCTTTGTGTATATATTTACATAGGTGTTTGGACTTAATGGAATGACTTGCCAGACCACAGATGTGAAAAGTCCCGCTCTACAAGCTAGTCGTGCGATTCAACCTAAGAAAGAAGCCTCAACCAACGAGGCAATGAGGAAGCCCCCAGGCAGACGCCAAAGAACTAAAGCATCAATGGGCTCTGGTGGGGATCCCAGAGCCTAAAGACCAAGCAACCTGGAGACGGAAGAGGAGAGCAGCAGCAGCAGACGGCTAACTCAGCAGAAGATGGCTAACTTCTTCTTCCCGGGCCCAGCCCTGCCCACACAGGGAGCAGTTCTTTTCCACTCAGTTGGCTCTCTCTCTGGAAACATGCTCACGGACATGCCCAGAAGTGAAGAACACTCTACCTTCACGCATCGCTTGATCATGTCAACATCCACCCCACTACCACCAAGTTAGCCACTCCATGACTGAAACAACACAGATCCAATTCAGGCTAGCGAAAGTCTCTTCAACCAAATGAGCTCAGCCAATGTTCCTTCCCACCCTCTGCGCACTCTTGGGAGGATGAGAGCTTTCCATTTCCGCCGACACTTTGGTGTAACGAAATGACTTCCTTTGCTTCTCCTAATGTAGACGATGCCACAGGAGCCCGACCCGAGAGAGCGGAGTCCCCAGACAACCTTTCCTGAACGCACAGCGATAACAAACCTCCAAGGCAGAAGCCACCACCCACCTCCACACTGTTCATTTTATCCTCATGGAACCTGAGGTGGGCGTTATCCCACAGCTGCAGACAAGGAAATCAGGCTTTGTTTGTGGCTGACACAACTCCAGAACCACTCCACATGCAGCTCGTGAGCAACTGGGCTGGGGCAATCCAAACTAAGGAGGTAGCGTCAGTGTGAACCCCATGTCAGGCTAAACAAGCCGTATGAGGAGAGAAGGTCAAATGTCTCATTTTATCAGACTCCAGGGTGTAACTCAGTGGTAGGGCACGTGCTTCCACACCCAAGGCACTGAGCTTAGTCCCCTAGTACAATGCAAGCAATGTGCACTGGGGAGCTGGAGAGATGGCCCCTTGGTTAAGAGCAGGTGCTGCTTCTGCGGAGGGCTGGAGTCTGATTGCCCACACCGGGCTCCAAGAAGCACACAGATCCCTGGAACTCCAACACCCGGGGACTCAGTGCCCTCTTCTGGCCTCCTCTGGCACTGCACTCAGGTCCACAACCATAATCCCCAGATACACACACACATACACACACACACACACACACACACACACACACACACACACACACACA
>JABTXL010004243.1:2478948-2491488 GCA_025134845.1 Neodon shergylaensis
CACACACACACACACACACACACACACACACACACACACACACACACTTATATAATTAAAAATCAAAACAGCCAGGTGTGGCAACTCAGACTTTTAACCCTAGCACTTAGAGGGTGGAGGCAGCTGGATCTTTGTGAATTGGAGGCCAGCCTGGTCTAAACCAGTTCTAGGCCAGCCAGAGCTATAGTGTAAGAACTTCTCTTAAACTGGACGGTGGTGGCGCACGCCTTTAATTCCAGCACTCCAGAGGCAGAGGCGGGTGGATCTCTGGGAGTCTACAGAGCAAGTTCCAGGACAGGTTCCGAAGCTACACAGAGAAACCCTGTCTCAAGAAACCTTCTTTTTAAAATAGTAAGTAAATAAAAACTTAAAAATTTAAGTCTTTGAGTGTATAATTGTTATGTGAAGAAATAATATCCTAGATACATTGGGTTAGATAAAGTGTCATTTTAAAATTAATTTCACCCGTTCTTTCTTACTTGTAAAACTGGAGTTACTAAATTTGTGCAGCCAGGCAGTTAGCTGGTGTTTGAGAGTTGCGCTGTATTTTCATTGGCCGGTGCTGGTTAACAGGTTACACGCTGTTCTTCTGAACCTAAGTGCAGTATTCCTGTACCATAGGACTCTTCCCCAGAGAGGCAACCGACCCAGGGAAGGAGCTGTGGCTGCCTGCACATCTGCATTGATATAGTCATAGAGTCCCACAACAGCTATTTCTGTCCCATTGCTCTCCATGAAGCTCTGTAGGAGGGGACTTCGATTTTTGCTCGGAACCCAGAATCCTGCTGACGTAAAAGTTTTCTGCTGGAAAGGTTGACCAACAGCCAAGTTAGGAAGTGAATCGGATGTTCATAGGAATGAAGCTCAGAAAGGGGAAATATGAACTGAGTCAGGGGAGTAAAAAGCAAAGCTGCTGAAAAGCGCTAGGGCACACTTTAAAATGTAGACCACGATCAAGTTTTGCTGCGCAATCGCCATCCACGGAAACCCAGCTGGTGGGTGACAACTCACTTCTCATCTACCTTCGGCAAGCCAACAGAGCTCAGCACTCAGTGGAAGGCGCCCAGGGACTCTGTTTCCTTCTGTCCCAATCAGACATTGAAACGCAGTGACTACACACTGCGCAGCAGCGCTTTGATTAAGGATGGGCCGCTTGTGACATGGAGGTCGTGCAGTGTATTGACTGGCGACTTTGAAAATGGTTTACGTAAGCATGTTCTGGGATGCTTATATGGTGACAAAACCACCTAGTGATGTATTGCTCAGAACACATCCCTTCTGTTAAGCAGTCCAACACCGCCATCAGTGCTGTATCTTACAAGTGAAGATAACCATGCCATGCTAAAGTTCATTCTTCCGTGATTAGCCGCTAACGGGAAACTGAAATGCAAGACATGGGTTCTTTTTCACTCTCTCATGTCCAGGGATTCAATGCTTGTGTCAAAAGCCTTTGAGTGTTACATCTTTGTGTGTATATGTGTTCATGAGCATGTGTGCATGCATGTGTGTGCATGCATGTGTCACATCAGAGGTCAGTCTCAGGTGACATTCCTGAGGAGACTTCTACCTTGTTTCTTGAGATCAAGTCTCTTTCTGGGACCTGATGTTTCTCAATTAAGCTAGGCCGTCTGACCAGCAAATCCCGGGAATGTCTCCACCTCCCCAGTATTGGGATTACAAGTGTCTGCCACCATTTCTGTTGTTTTGTTTATTTTACGTGGGTGGTGGGGATTGAACTTGGGTCCTCATGATTCCCCAACAAGTATCTTGCTTACTGAGTCATCTCCCTGGCCAATTTTTATATCTGTCAAATGACATATAGTGTATGATGAACTATGTTCTGTATCTTCCATATGCAAGTGAGTCCCCTCCATCAGGGCTTTTCACCGTGTGGTCTGCAGTCAGGTCGCTAATATCAGAGTCCTTGTCAAGGAAACAGCTTACTCCTTCCAGAACTTCGGTGAGTGTGGCCTGAGAGCCTAACTTCTTACTAGGTGGTTTTTATGCACACTAACTGGAGAGAGGTAAAGCCCCCCCCCCCCACAAGCATTTGGAGAGGCTTCTAAGGTCAAGCAGGGTGGAGAGAGCTGTCCATCATCCCCCGGTGCCAAGAAATCTGCAGTTCCTAATGCTGTGGGCTAATGCATCTTGTGTTAGTGACCTGGCACACAGGAAATTCTTCACCCACAGTGCCAGGAATGCAAGACTTGGCATCTTCTAAGTCAAACAGTCAGGATTTCAAGTTACACAGGGCTTTGTATTTCCTACATTAGCTATCTTGTGGGATTCACAGGGGAATGGTTTCAGGGCCCCTACAGACACCCACAGCTGTGGACGGCCAAGTCTCTTATAAAATACCATTTTATTTTCATGTAACTCATTCAGTCCCTCGCTACTTAAACAACACAGATAACTAGTGACATGTACATATTCCACTTAGAATATGGAATACAAGTGTGTCACACTAATGCAGAATGTGGAAGTGTCCTTCCTTACCTTGGACACAACATTTCACTATAGTTTTAAATTTATTTTTACATTTATTTTCTTTGTCTTATGTGTATGGACTACATGTGTGCCTGGTGCCTGAAGAGGTCAGAAAAGGTCACCCGATCCCCTAGAACTGGTGGTATAGATGGTTGTGAGTTATCATATGGATGCTGGGAATCGAACCCAGGTCCTCTGCAAGAGTAACAAGAACTCTAAACCACCAAGACCTCTTTCCAGCCCCAACCTTATTCTTGGAATTGATTTCAGAGACACAGAAATTGCCAACAGTTGATTTCTGTATAACGCCCACCCCCAGCTTCTCCCGGTAATAACAGCTTACACGATCAATGTCCACGGCATATAATCAAAACCAGACTTGAGGTTTTGCAATATTGACTACTTCATATGCTTAGATATCACTTTTGATGTCTCCCCCAAATTCACCCACTGAAGCCCATCTCCCTTCATTCATTAATAGGGGAGGACTTTAAGAGTTGATTGATGGGGCCTGGGCAGAAGAATTTTTGTGAATGGAGTCAGAGGACATCCGAGGCACCTCTGTGAGGAGCACATCCTCATCAGGCACTGACTTCATTGATTTTAGACTCTCAAGCCTATAGATCGTGAGAACACATATCTGTCACTTGTGAATTGTCCAGACTCAGCTAGTCTGTTACAGTGGCTCCAAATGATTAAGAAAGGCCCTTTGGTTCATCAGAGGAAGATGGCTCAGCAGCCACTCCAGCATGGTTGCAGACATTCTGGAACTTTCTAAGAGCCCTCATCCTGCCCCATGGTTCCTTTTCCATGACCTTTGGCCACATCCTCTCCTGCGCCTTGCAGGGACTTTCTCTCCAGAATGTCCGAGGGCTGCAAGAATGAGAGAGACAGCTGTCGATGCTAGCTGAGCTCAGCTGTCTGCCTTTCTCCTTGCGGATGAAGTAAGCAGCTGACATTTCTACAGGATTCTGAACTGATAAAATGCTGGCTTCATTCATGCTTCTTTATCAGCACAGGAAATTAGACTGTATCCTACAGTTAGCATTTGACAAGGGAAAACCCTGTCTGACAAGGTTGGGAGGTTCCCGCTCAGGCGGTAACTCATTTCATAGCCGCATTTATGATTTCTGCTCTCCTAATTTGCTGTCCTGATTAATAGATGGCAAACTTACATGCATGCCAAAGATTTCCTTTCAAATAAATTTATGATTATTGTCAGTAACTGTTGGATTTGTATACCTATTTATTTCTATTTTAGGACATTCTTATTTTAGTGTCTTAGTTAGGTGTCTTATTGCTGTGAACAGATTCCAAGACCAAGGCAACTCTTACAAAAGAAAGAATTTTTGTTGCTGTGGTTATTTTTTGGCAGTTTTTGTGGTTTTATTTAAACATGAATTAAAACATGCATGCAAGCTATAGTAGCCTGGCGTTGGGGTTGGTGACTCTGGTGGCATTGGGGTTGGTGGCTCTGGTGGCTTTGGGGATGGTAACTCTGGTGGCGTTGAGTTTGGTGGCTCTGGTGGCATTGGGGTTGGTGGCTCTGGTGGCATTGGGGTTGGTGACTCTGGTGGTATTGAGGTTGGTGACTCTGGTGGCATTGGGGGTTGGAGGCTCTGGTAGTGTTGGGGTTGGTGGCTCTGGTGGCATTGGGGTTGGAGGCTCTGGTGGCATTGGGGTTGGAGGCTCTGGTGGCGTTGGGGTTGGAGGCTCTGGTGGCGTTGGAGTTGATGACTCTGGTGGCCAGCTGTGCTGCTCTTTCTATGATGTTCCTTGGAGGAAATGTTGTGAGCATTCTCAGCACAGTAAGATTTGCTGGACATCAGCAGCCCTTCCAGACATTGTGAACCAGAAACTTCCTGACACCGCTAGGTTTTCTTGCTGCTCCCATAACCAATGCTGGACATTAGGATCTGGCCCTTGAATCTTCTCTGTACACTGCTCTGGGTTTCGGCCAGTTTCGTTTAATTTTGACATATCCATCTGACTAGTGCAGGGTGAACTTCTTGGTCCTGTTTTTGATGACCTTGGACTTCACCAGAGGCCAGAGGGCAGCCATAATGATGCAAAAGAGATGGCAGGCACCTCACAGGTAGTGCTGAGGAAGAAGAAAAGAAAGTATTTAACATGGTGTTGAGCATGACAGCATGCGGGCAGTCAGGGTGTGGGAGCAGTAGCTGAGATCTCCTTCCTACTCCACAAGCAGTAGACAGGGACAGACCAGGCATAGTGTGGGCTTTCAAAATCCTCCACGACCAGAGTGAGACACCTTCTCCAAGGAGGCCACACCCCCTAATCTTTCCCAGTACATCAACTGATGACTGAGCCTCCGGGGATCATTGTCACACAGTGAACATGTGTATCTGGGTGTGCAGTACATGTGGGCCAGAAGAGGGTGTTGGATCCCTTGCCCCATGTGGTTGTGAGTCTTCTGGCATGGGTCCCCAGGAAGAGGAAATGCTCGCACCTGCTGAGCCATCTTGCCCGCTCTTGTATTTTCTATCTCTATGTGCCCAGAGTTGCATAAAATGTCATGGTCAAAAAGAAGTCACAAGTGGAAAATGTTTAAGAAATTGTGATATAAACTACTCTTTTTATATATTTATTTTGTATTCTGTAACCTTACTGAAATAATTTACCAGTTCTAATAGTGTTTTGTTCTTGTTTTTTGATTTTTGGGAAGGGGGAACCGAGGGAGCCCTGACTGTGTAAAGAACAGATAAAGCCTTGAGTGCATGTGTATTGTAGTCATAGGCACCACCATGTCAAAGGACCCAATGCCTCAGTTCCACGGGAATAGACGAACTTCCTTCTGCCCCACCAGCCCAGTGAGGTTCAGTGTAGTGATATTTTGTTTGTGTTCTAACAAATAAAGCTTGCCTGAAGATCAGAGTGCAGAGCTAAACCACTAGAGTCCAGGTGGTGGTGACTCACACCTTTAATCCGAGTACTTGGGAGTGCTAGGGCTTTAATCCCAGCACTAGGGAGGTGGAGACAGGAAGGGGTATGACTGGGTGGAGAGAGGACTATAAAGTGTGAGGAGACAGGAGCTCAAATGCAGTCTGAGGCCGCAGTCTGAGGACAGGATTGCCCCTTTGGTCTGAGCATTGGTAGAGGTAAAAGGTCTCTCTAGTGGTTGGCCACTGTGCTTCTCTGATTCTTCAGCTTTCACTCCTGATAACCGACTTCAGCTTTTTATTATTAAGAACAATTAGAAGCCAGGTGGTAGTGATGCACACCTTTAATCCCAGCACTCAGGAGGCAGAGGCAGGCGGATCTCTGTGAGTTCGAGGCCAGCCTGGTCTGAATTTGCGCACGTACCATGTGCGCATGGAAGGAGAAGGAGGAGGAGGAGAAAGAGAAGCCCTCCCAAGTCCTAGGATTAAAGGTGTGTGCCACCACTCGCTGGCCTGTATGACTGACTAGTGTGGCTGCTTTGCTCTCTGATCTTCAGGCAAGTTTTATTAAAACACAAATAATATCCCACTATAGAGCAGGATGAGTTTCCAGTTGGCTCAGGCCTGCAAGGTCCATGTGCAGGGTTTTACAGACTTTGCCTGGGGTCTCAGGGAGCTGCTGAATGAGTCCCTGAGCGGAGCACAGGCAGTTTGGAGGGATGTGCACTCGACAGGAAAAATGTGGATGGAAAGAAATATGCCTTTTCATTTCATGGCGATTACACTGCTGTGATTTGGTACGTGATACTGGTAGAAACAGTGCACCACATGACCAAGAGTCCAGATTCATTGAAAACTTAAAGGAATAGGTTTAAAAAACCATATAGAATTCCTTAGTGTATTTATAATAATGTAAAGTAGTGTAGTATCCTCTTCAGAGATCCTACAGCTACTAGGGGAATCATTACAGCTCTGGACAGTATATCTTGACGTTTGATATATCCATTATGAAAATTTAGTGTAAAGAATGTGTGTGACAGCAAATACAATTTTTTTTTCAGATAGAATCAGGAAAGACAAAAAAAAGTCATGTGAGTAAAAATGTATAATGCCTGTGTTAAGACAGCACGAATGGCAAAGGCTTTGTTCCTCTTGGAGGCAGATGGGAAGGGTGTGTCTAAATGGTGGAAGACGAGGGCAAGGCTGGCTGTTGATTTAAGATTAATGACACCCAACACCCTGAAAGAACTAACAGATGTGATCACAGGACTGTCCAACCAGAGAACGCAGAGAGGATCGGAAGATGAGCAAACAAGTTCCAGATTTCCCGGCCCAATTCACAGGTCTGTGCACTGGCTAAGTTCAGTGAAGGGCCTGAACGGAAGATTAAAGGGAGTTCTTGAGAGCTTATTCAAGGATGTGGCGACCCTTGGGCGTTATCACGGATTCCCCAAACCTGAGCTCACTCTGTCAAAGGCTTGGTGGAGCAGGCGAGTAGTAGCGCAGTCATCTGTCTGCCAGCATCCTTGTGAATGCAGCGCTGGGGTCGTGCCTTTTCCGGTATTTACGCCATGAATCCCAGCTTTAAAGGGACAGGGGAAGTAAAATTATCACAACAGAGCAAGCTACATCTACCTATTTAGGAACACACACACGCACACATACGCGCACTACCACCACCAACAACAGCTAAAGAAAAGAGGCCATGAAATTGAGAGAAACCAAGCAGTTGGAGCACATGGGAGAGTTTGGAGAGATAAAAGGGAAGGAGGAAATAATGTAATTATAATCTCAAAAATATTCTTAAAATTATCAAAATGGAATTACTTGCTTTTAAAAAACCAATTTTTTTTTTCAATCCCAATAGCCACTCTAGTTTGCCCTAGAAACCGGGTGGTAGTGGTGCATGCCTTTAATCCCAGCCCTGGAGAGGAATATAAGACAGGAGGAGACAGCTCTCAGACACAGTCTCATTCTGAGATTCCTGGAGGCAGGACTGTCATTTCAGACTGAGGTAGAGGTAAGAGGATGTGGCTGGCTGTTTTGCATTTCTGACCTTCAGGTTGAACCCCAATATCTGTCTCTGGGTTTTTATTAATCATGCTACAGAAAGAAATCACTATTTTTTTTCACTCTTTAAAAAAAAACATTGGATACATTAAAGTGTGAAGCATAGCATTCTAATATACCTATCTTTTTTTTAAAAAAAATGTTTATTTATTATGTATACAATGTTCTGTCTGTGTGTATGCCTGAAGGTCAGAAGAGGGCACCAAACCTCATTACAGATGGTTGTGAGCCACCATGTGGTTGCTGGGAATTGAACTCAGGACCTTTGAAAGAGCAGGCAATCCTCTTAACCACTGAGCCATCTCTCCAGCCCTAATATACCTATCTTGATACACACAAGCACAAATATATTTACACACGAGGTGGTACAGATGAAAAATGTTCCCCATATGCTCAAGTATTTGAACACTTAGTCTTCAGTTGGTGGCACTCTTTGGTGAGGTTATGGAGCTTTTAGGAAGTGAGGGCTTACTGGAGGAAGTGTACCATTGGGGGTGGGCTTTGAGGGTCCATAACTTCATTTTACTTCCTGTGTGTTGAGGAAAAAGGATGAGCCAGCTTCCTGCTCATGCGGGCCATGTTTCTTCCACCATGATGGACTCTGTCCTTCTGGAACCATTAGCCCCAGTAAACCCCTTCTTGGTCATAGTATGTTATTTATTTATTTATTTATTTATTTATTTATTTATTTATTTATATCTATTTACTTTAGACAAAGTTTCTCTTTGGTGCTCTGGCTGGCCTGGAACTTTCTATGTAGACTAGATCAGGCTCTAGCTCACAGAGATCTGCCTGCCTTTGTCTTCCGAATGCTGGGACTAAAGGCAAGCCTGGTGTCTTATCACAGTAACAGAAAAACAACTACAGTGGTCACATGACGTGCTCATCCTGCAGGGCCAGTTTCCCATATACCCTTTGACCCTGTCATTCATTTCCACTGCTTCCTCTCCTACTCCACCACTGGGAACCCCCATTTTATTCTGCTCACACTTTGTCTATTTTAGACGTGAGACCTGAGAGACTGTTCATTCTTTCTCTCTCTAGTTCTGTTTTATTTCATTTAGTGTTATGTCCAATAGGTTTTGTTTGGAAAGAATGAAGAATTTGGGGGGGGATCGGTGGTGGTGGCAACTGTGACACGATGTAAATATTCTTAAAAAAATTGAGAAGTGGTTGTCTTGGTTAAGGTTTTTATTGCTGTGAAGAGACACCATGACCATGGCAACTCTTACAAAGAAAACATTGAATTGGGGTGGCTCGTTTACAGTTTCCGAGGTCCAACCCATTGTCATCATGGTGGGGAGCATGGAGGCATGCAGGCAGACATGGTGCTGGAGCTGAGAGTCCTACATCTTGACTCAGAGGCAGCAGGAAGTGAGCTGAGTGTCACACTGAGTGATGTTTAAGAAAAAGACCTCAAAGCTGGCCCCCACAGTGACACGCTTCCTCAAACACCTCCTAATAATACCACTCCCTTTGGGGGCTATTTTCTTTCAAACCACCACATTGGTAAAACTTAGGTTCTCTCTCTCTCTCTCTCTCTCTCTCTCTCTCTCTCTCTCTCTCTCACACACACACACACACACATACACACAAACACCCCTTTCAATGAGCGCTGGCAACTGCATACAGCAATTAGCCAAACACCTCTGTAAACAGACATTGAGTGTTAGCTCCTGCCTGTTCCCCATCAGTTCAGGAGACCCAATCCCTCTTCTGGTGTCTGTGGGCACTGCACACACGTGATACACAAACATACACACAGGCAAAATGCTCACGCAATAAAATAGAAATAAATGAATCTTTATTGGAAGACAGTCTCCCAAAGGCACTTCCTAGAGCCACCTACATCAATGACTTGGACTTGATCACGTCACAGCCACTGCAGGGGAGCCTAAGAAACAGAGCCTGGGGTATGGAAGCCAGCCAGGCTGCCTGCCTCACGAGACAGGCACCAATACGATGAACACTTACGTGATGGAGAAGTGGGAAAAACAGAAAACTGGAGTGGTACATGCACTGTGGAGAGGGGCGGAACTGGAGACTGATGGTGGTGACAGGGGTGAGAGAGGGCTGAGGTGGACAGCGGGACGTGTCGTTGTCCCGTGTGGTCAGCAGGTAGTGTGCAGGGATGCACTCGCTCAGCCACGTCCCCTCCCCACTAACACCACCTGAGATAGGGTTCAGTTCACTTTCTGAATTGGACCTCCTTGATGGACCACCACCATGGTCTGTGATGCCACCAGAGGCAATGTTGGCGTCTGTGGCCCATGCTGCTGCCCAGGCTGCGATGAAGCGTGAGGTCTGTGGCTCTGACTGAAGCTGTGCTGATATCTGAGGGCCATGTTGATGTAAGTGTCCTGTGTTGCCACCTGAGGTCACAGTGATGTCCAGGTCTGTGCTGCCACTGAGAGCCACATCTGGTGGCTCTGTGGCTTTTACTAAAACCAGGATCTATGTTGATGTCCATGGTCCATGTCACCACCAAAGGCCATGGAGATGTCTACGGTCTTTGCTTCGGCCTGTAGCCGTTTTGATGTCTGTGGGCTATGTTGCCCCTGGAGGGGCCATATTGACGTGGGTGGCCTGCACTGCCACCTGAGGTCATGTAGATGTCACTATCTGGGCTGCCTCTGGGAGCTTCATCTGGGTCTGTGTTCCTACTGCAACTGGGGGCCCAGTTCTGTTGCCAGAAACCTTGTGGAGGCTCATGATCCGTGCTTCCTATGGTTGTAGCTACTTTTACTGTCATATTGATGAACTCTGTGAGTTCAAGGTCAACGTGGTCTACTCTGGGGCAACCAGGTCTATAGAGAGAGACCCTGTCTCAGCACTGCCCCCACCACACAAACCAACCAACTAACCAACAAACAAAACTCTAGGCTTGGGAAACTTAACAAGAGAATAAGAGGGCTGGAGAGATGGCTCAGAGGTTAAGAGCACTGCCTGCTCTTCCAAAGGTCCTGAGTTCAATTCCTAGCAACCACATGGTGGCTCACAACCATCTGTAATGAGGTCTGGTGCCCTCTTCTGGCCTGCAGGCATAATGCAGAAAGAATATTGTATATGAAATAAATAAATAAATATTTTTTTAAAAAGAGAGAATAAGAGAAGAGAGAAAGAAACAAATTTTAAGAAAAGCAGGGGTCAGGGGTGGATGGTGATGACTCAGGAGTTAAGAGCATAAACTGCTTCTGAAGAGGGCCCAAGTTTGGTTCCTAGCACCTACATGAGACTGCTCACAACTGCCTGTAACTCCAGAGATCCTATTCTTCTGGCATCTAAGGGCACATTGGACAGTCACATGTACCCCCTCTCTGCAAACACACGTGCATGTACACACACAAACACATGTACCCCCACTACATTTAAGTGGCTATTAGACTCCCTTACTCTCCCAGAAGATAAATAGGAACCATCTGTTCCCAGCCAGCGTCAGTCAGGAAGGGAGGAAAAACAGATCTCCCCCACGGGATATGGCCCACAGAAAAGAAATTCCAGAATCTTTGGACCTTGCTTAAACCGTTGGGCTAAAACGTTTATCATTACAGCTCCATGCTCTTCTGTCACCAACTGTCCGGGCTTGCTATGCCGTGACTCAGCGGGGCCAGGGTTTTTCCAGAAGGCTCGAGAATGAAGGCCTGGAGGCAGCAGCCTTTGAACAATTGCTCCTTGGGCAGGTTTGGCTGCAGGGTGAATGCCACTGTCACTGTCTAGCTGTCTCTCTCTCTCTCTCTCTCTCTCTCTCTCTCTCTCTCTCTCTCTCTCCTTTTAATAAAGTTCAGTCCTTGATGTTTTATGGTTGTTACTCAGTAGTAAAACCAAAGCTACTTTGTCCCCTCGCTAAAACTCAAAAAACACGGACACACATTCTTCTTTCTGAGTTATGAAATTCCTGTGGCCTACAAAAGCCCACTAAGGGGCTGTCAACTCAAAAGAACAGGAAGAACCCTTGGAAGTTCCCATCCAGTCCTGCCTGGTCATACACTAGGAATCTAACCCCCAGAAAAATGTCAGAAGAAACACAAGGATGACCTGGGTGGCCCCAAGTCCCCCCAGCTCTCTTCAGGGCAGACAACGTACAGGAGTGTGATGGAGGCAACGCATAAAATATTTCATTGGGCTCATTAAATACATGTGTGTGTTAAGATATAAAGCTATTGTTTTGTTCCAACTTGCCACTCGGGCACACGCAAACCCTTCCCCTGTCCCCTTCTGTAGTTTCTCTTCAGTTACGCTGCCAAAAAGGAAAAATATGAGCAATTTTTGCCAGGATCTGAGTTCAGAGGTAGACGAGGGAGAAAGACAGATAATAGACAATCAGGCATAGCGAAGCTGCAAGTCCCTCCCGCCCACTCCCCGCTGCTCTTACACACTTACCGTGGTTGTTTTAACCAGGGAAGAAATCAACGACAAAACCCATCCCTTTGCACGATTGCTTCGTTCTTTCTTTTAAAAAATAATTTACTTATTCTTATTTTATGTGCATTGGTGCTCTGCTTGCATATATGTCTATGTGAGGGTGTCAGATCTTGGGGTTACAGACACTTATGAGCTGCCATGTGGGTACTGGGAATTGAACCCAGGTCCTTTGGAAGATCAGTCAGTGCTCTTAACCTCTGAGCCATCTCCCAAGCCCTGCATGACTGTTGTTTCTTGACCGACTTCTATCAGGCAGGTTTAAATGCCCTGTTCTCTCTCACATCTCTCCTCTTGGACTGTGCGGTGGTGGAGGTGACCAGAGCCTTGCGCGCGCCAGGCTCGTACTCCATGCTGAGTTACATTCCTGCCTTCCTTGCTTTCTCGAACTTTGCTTAACTATACTGATACTTTTTTTTTAAGTGCTATGAGAAGGATTGCCAGATAAAACACAGGATGACTTGTTAAATTTCAATCAAATAACAGCAGGGGCGTTCTTACAAAGAAAATGTACTCATTGTTCACCCCAAATTCAAGTTCTACTGGTGACCTGTCTGTTTGCTGGCACTGGCAGCCCTTTAGGGGAGGGGTCTGGCCCAGTGGAATAGGTCTGACTCTGTGTGTGTGTGTGTGTGTGTGTGTGTGTGTGTGTGTGTGTGTGTGT
>JABTXL010004243.1:2491498-2504901 GCA_025134845.1 Neodon shergylaensis
TGTGTGTGTGTGTGTGTGTGTGTGTGTGTGTGTGTGTGTGTGTGTGTGTGTGTGTGAAGCTATGTGTACCTGGTAACTTTCTCTCTTTGTTCTGGAGTCTCTTCTCTGAGGTGACGGAGGAATACCACGTGTGGCTCCAGTCTCGGGAAACTGATTTAGGGCCTTAATTTTAAATTCTGTTTTGAGTATCTTTGCTGGAGTTTTAACCCTTAGAATATTTTTAGTCAAAAGTGCTTTCTTTGGCCTAAGGTACATGGATTGTCAACTGTTCTCCACTGGAAGGTGTGAGCAGCCTCAGGGGCAGGGCCATAGCAGGTGGGACTTTTGATGCACTGAGTTGAGACTCTGTGACTTACCCTTCCTTTCTTGTATTGTCCCCAGCTCTTGGACCAAGCAAGACAGCACCATAGTGTATTACAGTTCTCACTGCTGTGACAAAATGCTCAACAGGCTTTCAAGGGGCGGGGAAGGCATGACAGAGGCCTTAGTGGTGGAGGGAGAGTACACAGAATGGCTCCTAACAGCCAGTCAGGGAAGCACACTTAGACTAGATCTTCAAGTGGATGTAGCCTTTAAGGGGCTCCTAGGGGATGGTGTCTGTCAAGCAGTCATCCCACACCAAAGGTTCTACCTCCCCCCCAAAGCAGCAGCCCCAGCTGGGGACCAGACATTCAAGCAAGAGAAAATTCTGAGAGCATGCAGCCATTCTTAGAGGCAAAAATACAATTGTTTACAGGGACGGACACTTTTCTGTGGATCTCAAGGGAGGATACGAGGGGAGAGAAAGCAACCCTTTGAACATGATTGCTTTTCTGGGTAACAAGGAAACTCGAGACTCAGAAATGCAGAGGCACCGAAGCTGCTGAGCATCAGGTCTGTTCTGGCCGCCATTCCAGGCAAGACCCTTAGAGTCTGTCCTGTATTCCTGTCTTTCTCCCCTACAGGATATTATTATAATACTAAGCAACTGGGGGCAATTGAATCCAGAACTCTAAAATATAGCACTGACATGTAAAAGACTTGTGTTAATATCCATTACACGACAAAACACCTGGAAAAAGTAAATCGAAGAGGGGAGAATTTTTGGCTCTCTAGTCCACAGTCACTTGGTTCTATGGCCTCTGGCCTTTGTGCACTGAGCATCATGGCAGAGATGGAAAGTGTGATGGATCAAAGAGGGTCATCTCAAGATGGACAGGAGGCAGAGACAGATAGGCCTCTACTGGCAGGCTTCCTCCTGTTCCTTCCGGGCCTCTGTCTGTGGCGTGGTGCTAGCTCTAGTTAGAGCAGGCTTTTCATTCTCAATTTCTGTCCCACATGCCGGTCATCCCTGGAAATGCCTACACTGATAGACCCAGAAACATGCTTCCCTAACCTCCCAGGACTCTCTCATTCCAGTCAAGCTAATATTGAAGACTTTCCAGGGCTGGCCCATTGAGTTGTTGGGTCCCCAAGACCTGAACTTTCCTGCCTGGTTTGCTTCTTTTAGTTTGGGTTTCTTTTGCTTTGAGCTTGTTTTTATTTTTGAGACAGGATCTCATGTTGCACAGTCTGGCCTAGAACTCCATATATAGCTGAGGATGACTTTGAACTTCTCCCTCCCTAGTGCTTGGCTATGAAATGCTCACCATGGCAGAAACTTTGAACCACTGGGTTAGGGAAGCAAGTTCACAGGGCATCTGGGATGAATCCTTGCTTTAAACAACAGGTCATCTGTGGTCTTTCAGGTCCTTGGCACAGTGGTGGATGCTCAGCCTGGACGGTGGCAGGTGTGGAGCAGGAACCATCTGAATAAGCCTCAGCAGGTAAGGCTCTACCCATGGCCCACACGTCCACTACATTTTAGTGACGGCAGATGGGAAAGTACTCACAGGAAGAGCATTCTTTATCCCTTGCCGTGTGACCCACGGTTGTATCATCCCTTTTCCGGCTGGGCAGGCAGTGTGCTCACTCTGTGTTGTTTTCTCCTTCTACTGCTTTATCAAGGTCTACTTTAAAGTACTGGGTGCAGATAACTCTCAGGAATGGGTGGTTCTAGTCACTGGCAGTTAAGCCTCTGGCTTCAAGATCAGGAGGTGGGGGTTAGAGCAATGGCTCAGTTGTTAAGAGCACTGCTTACTCTTTAGAGGACCCAGGTTTGGTTCCAGCACACGGTGCACATGGTGGCTCACACCGTCTGTAAGTTCCAATGCCCTCTGCTGGCCTTCTTGGGCAGCAGGCATGCACATGGTACACATGGGTATTGCAGGCAATGCATTCACACATATTAAAAATAAAACATCTAACAGGAGGTGGGAGAAGTCTTTCCTACACAAGTCAAAAGAGCAAGGTGTGATGCTCAACAATGCTTGTAGCAGGGTGTGATTGTCGGTCTGACAGGCTCTAGAATCTAGAATCACCTAGGAGACAAGCCTCTAGGCATGCTTATAAAGGATTAGCTAGGTTAGGTTGGCTCCTGATTATGTAGGTTAAGTTGATTGAGGCAGGAAGGCTCAATCTGAATGTCATCAGCACCATTCCTTGGGCAGAGGTCCTGGACCAAATAAAAAATAAAAAGGAAAAACTGAAATGGGGAAAAGGCCTCAGGGGTAAGGGTAGTTGTCATGCAAGCCTGATTGATGACCTGAGTTCAAATCCCAGAACTCACAGAAAAGTGCTGGGTGTAGTGGCTTACCTCTGTAACTCCAACACGGCTATGGCAAGTTTGGAAACTGAGGTAGGAGGACTTGACTGGAAGCTCAAGAGAATAGCTCAGCGGCAGAAACAACAATCTCCCTTTGCTTAGCTTCCTAAGTGCTGAGACTGCAGATATGCACTGCCATATCTGACTCAGAAGAAAACAAGATTTTAAGAAAAATACAAGAGAGCTGAGGAGATGACTCACTGGGCACAGTAGTTGCTGCCCAAGAACCCATGTAAAAACCAGTAGTGGCGACAGGTGCCTATAACATTAGAGGTGGGTGTGGTGGGCATGGACACAGATGAATCCTGGCATTTCATGGGCCGCCTAGTCTAGCCAGAAGGTGAGCTCCAGGTCCTTTCAGAAACCCTGTCTCAAAAACAGAGTCATGAAGGAAGACACCCAAAGCTGATCCCCAGTCTCTGTATGCACATACACAGGCAAGCATTCATAGACACTATGGCATATATACAACACATACACATGCACACATGTGCATATATATGAATGCATGCATGGGAAAAATAGAAGATAACGAGACTAACAGTTGATTCATGAGGCTTTGTTTTAAAAGATACATAGCTAATAAATAGGTGATAATAAAGATAAATGATAGATAGATAGATAGATAGATAGATAGATAGATAGATAGATGATAGATGGTAGATAGAAAACATTGGTTCTTATATAGGGAAAATGTGCTCCTTAGAGTGGTAGCTGTCCCAAAAGTGTGCAAAGACTATTTGCATTGAGAGCCTCACATTTTTTATTTTTACTTATTTATAACTGTTTTATTGATTCTTTTGAATTTCAGATCATGCACCCCAATCCCCTCATTTCCCTCTCCCTCGGTATCTGCCCTCTGCCCTTGCAACCTTGTTTCCAAAAGAAAACAAAACAAACAAAATCTCACCATGGAAGCCCTGGTGTGTCACGGCAGCGCATCTCACAGTCTACCCTTTTGCCCGGCTTTTCTTGCATATGCTCATTGTTACGAGTCTTTGGTCCGGTTTGAGACCTCCGGCTTCTGCTACCCTATCAATGCTGGATCCTCACAGGACTCCTCTCAGATGTCCTATTGTTGCCCCATGTCATGGACGTGCTGCAGCCTTGGTTCTACAGGACTGGCCCCTTCACGTGGTTCAGCAGTTCATGGATGGGGTGGATGTTGGGGTGGGCCAACTCAACATCCTGGATGTGGGCCTGGGTGGTAGCTGAGTTGGTCAGCCCACCCACTCTCCTGCATCCACACCACCAGGGCCAGCTCAACCACACTGCCCAGGTGAGGTGCAGCACCTGCTCTCTAGAGTGCTGCAGCTGGCAAGGGGCTGGACCAGTTCTCTCACTCCCACACCACCTGGGCAAACTCTCCCATTCTTTGGGGGAAAGGAGAAGAGGTGGGGTGGTGAGAGAGCTCTCTCAACCTTACAGCTGGCAGCCAGCCTGAGTGCCGCAGCTGGTGAGGGGCGGATCCAGCTCTGTGCACTTCCTTGGACATCAGCATGGTCACAGGTGGCAGCCCAGACCAGGAACATCTGCATGGCCTTTGGTGGTAGCATGGACCACAGACATCTACTCAGATCCCTGTTGCTGCATGGCCACGGACCCAGGCATGGCCCTCAGTGCCAGGGCAGGCTGTTCACATAGGGCTGTTCCTCACTACCTGCGTGTCTCCATTTCTGCCTCTCTTCATGGCGCACAAACCCTTCCATTTCTCTTTGTCTCCCATCTCTCCACCACAAATTTGCTCATCATAGTGGCACCTGCAGGGGGACGGGGTGGGAGGGCTTTCTGGAGTCTTCCACCCCTCCTGCATCACATGGCCCACATTTTTTATTTTTAAAACTCTTTGGGTGCCTGCTCTGTATTGTCAAGTGGTATGTGGAAACTTGCCAGTAGGCCACAACCACTTGGCAACACACAGATTAATAGAAATGGGTTAAATTAAGATGTAAGAGCTAGCCAATAAGAAGCTAGAGCTAACAGGCCAAGCAGTGATTCAATTAATACAGTTTCTATGTGGTTATTTCAGGGCTGAGCAGCCGGGAACAAATAAGTGGCCTGTTCATACAACAGATTGGCACGCCAAAGTGTGCTAGCTAAATCCACACAAAACCTGAGAGGGCTTGGAAAGGAATTCTAGACACTGAAAGACAAAGTTTACCCTCTTCTTTCTTCTTTTTTGATGGGCTCTGCTTGCTGGGAGTATGCTGCAGCTCCTTTAAGAGAGGTCTTCCTGATTTAGCACTAGCAGCAAAAACAAAAACACAGCAACAACAATAAAAACAACCCATGTGGTTTTGAAGCAGTGGCTTCCTGGGCTATGCTGCTAGCATGAACTCTGACTCTTTCAGGAGGTCTGGCTATGGAACATTTAAATGGGGTTTGTGAACAGAGTGCCACAACTCGCTTAATGGCAACACAGACCTGCTGTGACCTGACCCTGGATCTGGGGTGGAGAGAATGGCTCTCAGAGGCAGTGAATGAACCTCCGACATGTTGAACTGGGAGGAGCCAAAAGGCAAAGTCCTAGACAAGCTGTTTTGCATTTTAAGAAGTGCTCCTGGACAGAAAAGGATTTCAGATACACAATAGGACAGATTCAGACATAAAAGGCCTCTAAATGAGACACAGTGTGTTTTAAAAATTTATGTAGGCTCGGGAGAGAGAAGAAAAAGTAAAGAGACAGTAAATATAATATAAAAGAGTACAGACAGTTATAGGTTAAAGGAGTAAAGATAATAAAATAAATATTAAACTTGTAGAAAAAGTAATAGAGTAAGAACAATCAGCCATGTGAAGATAGAAAATACCCAGAGAGTCTGGATTATGTATATTATTGTGTTTTCTTTAAATTTTTTGACTGCTAAAGAGCTATGTAGCGAGAGACATTTAATAGTATGAACTGCTAAGTTAAATCAACATAAAGGTATTTTAACATCTGAATTTGAGTCTAAGGACATGTTGCTTTGGAAAAGAGGTTCTGCTTTTGTTTCCACAGAAGATGAGAACCTGTGAATTAATTCCAGATTAATGGGGTTTGATGGACCAAGACCATCTGAAACCATGAACACCCTCAAAAATTATTTTGCCCAACAAAAAGCAGGAAGCAGTTTGGAGAGAACTACGCCCATATTCCCAAATATTGCTTATAAATGTTTGTTTACATTTAAAGGGGGGATATGCTATAGAGATTTACATTAGATTGCATAGATCTTGGTCTATTGATACAAATTTAAGGTCAATTTTGTTATACTGTGTTATTTTAAATGCCATATTCTGAAGGTCTCTAAAATATTTGAAGAATATCTATCTAACTGAAATATCTCTACATATCTAGAAAACCTAACATGACTACAAGCACATCCCTTTAATCCCAGCACTTAGGAGGCAGAGGCAGGGGGATCTCTGCTAGTTACAGGACAAGCTCCAAAGTTACAGAGAAACCCTGTCTCAAAAAACCACACACACACACAAAAAAAAAAACCATCTCTCAAAAAACAAAACAAACAAACCACATACAACTGTTCATCTCTGGGTACCTTGGCAAGGCTGTGATTCTACGAAGAATGGCTGCCAGGTTAAACAATCTGGTTGGACCAGTGGTTGGACAATCTGTGATGCTATAATGGGAATAGTCACTTTAGGAGGACTTAATGCTCAGAGCAGTTCATAAAAATATCAAAGGTCAGTTGGGCAGTGGTGGGACATGCCTTTAATCCCAGTACTCGGGAGGCAGAGGCAGGTGGATCTCTGTGAAAATAAGAGCTAGTTCCAGGAGAGGTTCCAAAGCTACAGAGAAACCTTGTCTCGAAAAACCTAAAAACAAAACAAAAGCGAACACCTAAGGTCTTCATCTTTTTCTTATTGCTACATCAGTGTATCACATACTAGATAATTCATAAAGAAAAATGTTCAAGGTCCTAGACGTCTAAGAACACATGCCAGTACCTACTTGGCATCTAGTGAGGACCTTCCAGATGAGCCATGATGCGCAGACATGATGAGACACAGCAAGCGACAAGAGAGCTTGCTTTTGTGACAGAATCACAAACCAAGAATGGGTTAATCTATGTTTGCCTCAACCGTGTCTCAAAAGGTCCATCTGCCCCTGTCACTTAACACTTAACAATAGGGATCAAAGCCCATTGTGCATTTTAGTGTGTGTATTCAAACCACAGCAAGATGGCACTCCTAAATCGGGACTTTACTGTGAAATTGTTTCAAGCCTGCCCAAGTAGGCAGGAGCCCTTTACAGAAACAGCAACTTTATTGTTCGTATCACAGAGCTCACTGCAGAGAGCAGAAGTGCCGGGCGGTGGTGGTGCACGCCTTTAATCCCAGCACTCAGGAGGCAGAGGCAGGCGGATCTCTGGGAGTTCGAGACCAGCCCGGTCTACAAGAGCTAGTTCCAGGACAGGCTCCAAAACCACAGAGAAACCCTGTCTCGAAAAACCAAAAAAAAGAAAGAAAGAAGAAAGAAAGAAAGAAAGAAAGAAAGAAAGAAAGAAAGAAAGAAAGAAAGAAAGCAAGCAAGCAAGCAGGGGAAGTTCAGGCCTCGAGTGAACCAGCCTGGAAACTTCTGCTGCGTTTTTCCTTCTTTCATCATCTATTTCTCTATCTATCTACCTACTATCTATTATCTATCTATCATCTATCTATCTATCTATCTATCTATTTATCTATCTATCTATCTATCTATCTATTATCTATCTATCATCTATCTATCTACTATCTATCTATCTATCTACTATCTATCTATCTATCTATCTATCATCTATCTATCATCTATCATCTATCTATCTATCTATCTATCAATCATCTATCTATCTATCTACTATCTATCATCTATCTATCATCTATCTATCTATCTATCATCTATCTATCATCTCTCTATCTATCAATCATCTATCTATCATCTATCATCTATCTATCATCTATCTATCTATCTATCTATCTATCTATCATCTATCTATCATCTATCTATCATCTATCATCTATCTATCTATCTATCTATCTATCTATCTATCTATCTATCTATCATCTATCTATCATCTATCTATCTATCTATCTATCATCTATCTATCTATCATCTATCTATCTATCATCTATCTATCTATCTATCTATCTATCATCTATCTATCTATCTATCATCTATCTATCTATCTATCTATCTATCTATCTATCTATCGTCTATTTATCTATCTACCTTCTATCAATCATCTATCTATCTATCTATCATCTATCTATCTACTATCTATCTATCATCTATCTATCTATCTATCTATCTACTATCTATCTATCTATCTATCGTCTATTTATCTATCTATTATCTATCTATCTATCGTCTATTTATCTATCTATCTTCTATCAATCATCTATCTATCATCTACCTGTCTATCATATATCTATCTATCAATATATCATCTATCTATCTGTCTGTCTATTTATCATATATCTATCAACCTTTCTATCTACCTATTTATTTATTTTTGTTTATTTGATGGGGGTGGGATTCACGTGCCACAGCACCCATAAGGTGTTCGGAGGACAGGTTGAAAGAGTTGGTTCCCTCCTTCTACCATGTGTGTTCTGGTGGTTGAACTTGGTCATTGGACTTGGTAATAAACACCTAGAAAGGCGATAAAGGCAGGGACAATTAAGGGGATATGGAATAGAGAAGGAGTACCTCACCAGAGTCTAACTGAAGTCTCAACACCTAAGAGTCAAGAATCAGCACAATTAAAATGGCTATGAAGGCTCCTTACACAAAGACAATACCCCTTTTTAGAATAGGGAGATATTTTATTAACTTTTCATTAAAAATTTTTATATAATATATTTTGATCATATATTTCCCTCCCCCGACACCTCCAAGATCCTCCCAACCTCTCTACCCTCCCAACTTTATGTTCTTTTTTTCTCTAAAAAGAACCCCTCCAAACAAGAAACAAAAAGCAAGAAACAAGCAAATAAACATAAAAATGAGAAACCAAACAAACAGACTCCAAAACCAATATGACAAAATGAAAACAAAGCCAAATGAAAGGAAAAGTCCACAACATACCACCGAGTCTGTTCTATGTTGGCCAACTACTCCTGGGCCTGGGCCCGCCTAGATGGAGCTGATACACCAGTAGCCTAAATGGAGCTGATACACCAGTAGCCTAGATGGAGCTGATACACCAGTAGCCTAGATGGAGTTGATACACCAGTAGTCAGGATGGAGTTGATACACCAGTAGCCTAGATGGAGCTGATACACCAGTAGCCTAGATGGAGCTGATACACCAGTAGCCCTCACTCCTTTGGGGAAAACTGATTTCCCTTTACCAGCAGAGTCCAGTTACAAATTGTTCCTTGGTTAGGGGTGGGACTTTGTGTCTACTTATCTCTCTCTTTACTGGGACCCTATTATGGCTTGAGCCTCAGTAGGTCTTGCACATGTTGCTACAGTCTCTGTGATACACACACACACACACACACACACACACACACACACACACACACGTATATGTATGAATATATTTAAAACTGTAATGGACCATATTCAAGGCCTAACCATACATGATCTTTGAGTTTAACTTTCTTTCTCCACTCTAAACATGTAACTCTTTTAGAATCCCAAAAACACATTTATAAAGTTCATTCACAATCAAATCTATGTCTCTTATGACTCCCTTGTGATTGGCATAGTGAATATTCCTTTGATCTCTACAACCTTCTGTGATCTCATTTAGGGGGTTGGGAGGTGTCTTGGCAACACTTTGTATGACTTCAGAAGCCATCAAAGTTGCTTCTGTGGCTATTGTTAAGATCTGGAGTCAAGAGTCTTGAGACACCCGCATTCACATTTGGGTGTTATTGTTTGGAGTCCCCCCAAAACCAACTAGGAATCCTGTATGTAAAAGCAAAGAGTCTTTATTCTTCTTCAAGTTCAAACTCGGACTCTCCATGTGTCCAATACATTGGCACAATCAGAGAGCCCCGAGTTCAGTTGGGGTGGGGTTTTTATAATAGCAGAGGTTTTTATAATAGTGAGGGATTTCTAAGGTTCAGGACCCCTAATTGTCTAGGGATGTCCTGGTGAAAAGTTATGGCTGTGTGCTGGCAGGTGACCCTATCTACAATGGTTGGAACATTAGGAATTTCCTTTGGATGGTCTGTTCCTGGGTGGTGCCTGGGTGGTCTCAGTTTGTGGTCTTTCGGGGAACCAGGTATCGCCTTATGGTAAACTACTGAGACTTGGGCCCCTATTGAGTTTGTCATGACTAGGTCTTACATTATAAGTCTTTTCCTAAGCATCTTTCTCCATACATTATGCTCATATTCAAATATATGCTAAAACTATAAACATATATTTATTTATTCTATGTGTCTGGTGTTTTGCTTGCATGTATGCACACACCACATGCATGGCTGTTGCTCATGGATGCCAAAGGATGTCGGATCACCTTAATTTGAGTTACAGACAGTTGTGAGCAGCTATGTGTGTTCTGGGAATTGAACTGGGGTCCTCCGGAATACCGGTCAGTGCTCTTAACTGCTGAGCCCTATCTTTAGCCCCGTTAAAACGATTTTTAAATAAACTCCATATTGACTGCTGTGTAGCAGTTTCCTCTGTGATCAAAGCCTTCCATCTTGGTGGAACACTTATTAAGACACAGAATGTTAAAGAAGAGGAAGCAAACTCAATAGCTTTAGGAAGCCCTGGGACTGACCAAATCTAAAGACCTCCCTTCGTTCTCCCAGCAGGTATAAGCTGTGAGGACTGTTAAGGACACTCTCAAACGAGCTGAGCTGCCTGGAAGAGGTTCAGATCAGGACAGCTATAGAAAGGACACTCCAACCTGTGAAGCTGCCTGCGGGCTGTGCAGTGGGGTTCACGTTTCTAGCTTTCCTGAGCTGACACCCATGCTGGGGTGGACTTTGATGATGCAGCTGTCTTAGACTTATTCCCACTCCTGTAACTAACCCGTCATCCATATTCCTCTAAGTAATACCAACAAAAGAAATTGGTTCACCAAATTAGACTTTGATGTTATCTATATACTTTGGTCTATCATCATTGGTTCTGTTACCTGGGTACCCTGTTTTTTTGAGAGACAAACTCCTTCCTGTAATGGTAAAAGTAAACTGCTGTGGATTCCCAAGTGGCTGCATCTGGCAGCGGTCCTGAGAGCAGCCAGTCCCAGGCAAGTAGGGCGCAGTTCCCCAAGTGGATGCAGTGGACCATAAGGGGTAGCGAGTCCCACAAGGAGCGACAGACAGATGGGCATGCCAGGAGACCACGCTGCAGGTCTCTGAAGGTGGCTGGTCCCTGGCAGGGAGCCATGTGGCAGGTGAGACACAGAGACATGGATGGCATGTCATGCCGAGTGAGGTTAGATATTTATTTAGTGGGTTATGGAGGGGAAAGGGAAGAAGGGGAGAAGAGCAGAGAGAGAGGCAGGAAGAAAGAGAGACAGACAGACACACAGAGAGAAACAGAGGGAGGAGGGGAGAAGGGAGAGACAAAAGCTGCCTCTTCAAGAGGGAGACAGAAAAGAAAGGAACTCAGGCTCAAAGCCAAAGATCAGCTTGCCTCAATGGATGGGGGAGGAAGTAGGTGGGGTTTGTCTCTTATAGGGACAGAGCAGGCCATTACATTCCCACCTCTTTTTTATAATAAAAAGGAGGAAGTTTAGGCACAACAGGTTAAAGGAATTGGGGTGGCAGATTCTCAAGACAGCTTCCTGCTTACTTGTGGGCATCATCTTGGGGAAAACCTAAGAAAGCTGTGTGCTGGTCACATGGGACCCACAGCCCATTGCCTGCTGCCATTTTGGGGACCTGCGGCGTGGTTTCAGGACCAGCTGCCTGCTGTAGCCACTTGGGGATTCACAGCATTTTCCTTTTACCATTATATTCTCCCCCCAACCTCCTTCTTCTGGAGGGGCAGATTCTGCTTCTTTCCCTTCTCCTCCTCCTTCCCCCTCCTTTCTTCTCTTTATCTCTTGTCTTCTCCCCGCCACACACACTAAATAAACTCTATATGCAAACTCTCTCTGCATGGCATATCTATCTATATCCTACCCACTAGGGCCTCAGGTCACCTGCTGTTGCCCCTTGTGGGATCTTGTAGTGAGGAGGCGAGCAGGCCTGCTTTTTGTCCCACCCGGCTTCTGCACAGCTAGCTTTACACCTGAAATAACAACACATAAATTATATTCATTTAAACACTGCCTGGCCCATTAGTTTCAGCCTCTTATTGGCTAATTCTCACATCTTGATTAATTCATTTCTATTAATGTGTGTAGCACCATGAGGTGGTGGCCTACCAGGAAAGATTCTAGCCTATGTCCGTCTAGGGTCAGAGAATCATGGCCACCGCCTCACTTCCCTTCTTCCCAGCATTCTGTTCTGTTTACTCCACCTACCTAATTTTCTGTTCTATCAAAGGGCCAAGGCAGTTTCTTTATTAACCAATGAAAGTAACACATAGACAGATGACCCTCCTCCATCAGGATCTGCCTCTGGTGACCCACATTATGAATGATAACAGGTTCCATATCTGGAGTGAGAAGATATTTGTTCAGTTGTATGTGTGTTTGTGTGTATGCACACACATGTGCATGCACACATACATGTATGCATACACATATGCAAGTGAAGGTCAAAGGGCAACTTTTGTTGTTGAGAGACAAAGTTTTCTCCTTCAACCACAGGAATCAAACTTGGGTTGTCAGGCTTGACAATGAGCACCTTTACCCACTGAGCTCTCTAGCAGACCTTCAAAATTCCTTCCTCAAGAAGATCATGTATTTGTAATTTAAGAGGCAAAGAAATGCAAAAGGTTCAACAAAGTGATGAGGAGAAACAGTCTTGGCAGGGGGGTCAGAAGGGGGTCAGTCTTGAGTTCCTACTTGCCTCATCCTCCTCCTGCAAGGAAGAGGAACTGAATTAGCAACCACAAGGACTTCAGTTAGCATCCTGGTGAAAGCTTTGCTGGCTATACAACCTCAAGCCATAATTGCATGGGAAATTTGCCGACTGAATTCCAGGAAGTATCTTACACTCCCAACACAATCTGAGGGAACTAAACCAAACTGTATTTGTATGGGGGTGGGAGGCGGTTAAGGAATTCGTCAATGCTTTGTGTTATTAAAATTGTTGTGTTTGAGTATGATAGACATATTACAATAGGTGCTTTGCAAATGTAAGTGTGTGTCTGGATAACTGATTCAAGTACATTCAAGTTCATATTCAAGAGTGAATAATTTAAGAGAACTTCATGTCCAAATGATTGTAAGTGGGATTTAACATTTCAGATTGAGAATCACTCAGGAAGATTTAATTTATGACAACTATGTAATAAATCAGACATACATTGATAAATAAAATATAAACACTCTTAAAATATTTGATTTTTGGGGTTGGAGAGATGGTTCAGAGGTTAAGAGCATTTACTGTGCTTCCAGAGGTCCTGTGTTCAATTCCCAGGAACCACATGGTGGCTCACAACCATCTATCTTCTGGTATGCAAGCATACATGCAGGCACAACATGATATACATAATAAATAAATACATTTTTAAAATTAATTTAGTTTTGCTCATAAGTAAGACCAAACTTTGATCAGTGCTCTCTGCAGACTGGATATGGCGGGGATCACATTTAATCCCAGCATCTCTGCAGGCTGGGTATGATGGGGTACACATATAATCCCAGCATCTCTGTAGACTA
>JABTXL010004243.1:2504911-2520036 GCA_025134845.1 Neodon shergylaensis
CATCTCTGCAGACTGGGTATGGTGGGGAACACATATAATCCCAGCATGCAGGAGACTGGGATAGGAAGGTTGAAAGTTCAAGGCCCATCAAACTTTCTCAAAACAAACTAAAACAAAGGCCTCCATAAAATGTTTGCTGAGTCTATTTTGTTTATAAAATAGAATTCATAAACAGAACTTAAAAGCCTAAGGAGGCATTGAGTTGTAAGAATTTTATTTTGATATATTAAATATTAGTAAAATTAAAACATTTTAGGGTTGGCAACATAGTTCAGTGGCTGATTTCTTGTCTGCCATATACAAGGCCTTGGAGTCAACCTTTAACACTGCAAAACTTTATTCTTAATGAATTAACTAATTAATTCAATTTTTCCCCTAAGAAAATAGGTGAGGGTAACACACAGATTGCTACGGTGAACTATTAAAAGAGCAAACTGCCAGGAACAGATCCTGAAGACTCAAACATGCCCTTATCAGGGGTGGGGGGATGGAAATAGCATTGAGCCTTCATAAAACATAGAAGAGAAATGGGTTTATATTGGATCACAGTTCCAGATGGACAGAGTTCATCAGTAGGGGAGATATGACAACAGTCAGGGAAGGCATGGCAACAGGAACAGAAAGTCCACAATCAGAAAACAGAGAAAGAAGACAGGAAGTCAGGCTAAACGACTTTAAGGCCCACATCCAATGATATACTTCTTCCAGCAAGGTTTCACCTCCAAAGGGTTTGTAACCTCCCCCAAAGATCAGCTGGGGACCAAATGTTCAAATACATTCACTTAGGAGGGACATCTCATTCAAATCCCCACAGGCTTCCAGATCTCATTTTAGCCCCTAAAAAAGAGCTGTGGTTGCATCTGGGTGTGATGAGCAGTGACCACTGAGCCACCCCTAAGGAGAGGACCCGCTCTCATTGAGCTGCCCCTAGACCTGGACTTCTTGCATGGAAAACAATGCGTGTCTTTACTTTCCATATGGCTGAGTTGTGGTCTTCAGCCTGCAGACAACATAATCTTGCTGGCATAGGATGTCATTTAAACCCACTAGACAATGCTTCCTGAATATTTAGAGGAGAGCAGAGCTGGGGCTCCAAGCGCTTCTAGCTACATGTCTTTGGGCAACTTCATTGACCCGAAAGTTTGCATGTCTTACAGAATCGCTGCAAGTCTGTGATGTGGGAGCCCCTCTGTGTGTTGCTTTTCTTGGTTAATGAATAAAAAACCTACCCTGACCTGTTGATAGGGCAGAACATGGGTAGGCGGGGAAGATGGAACTGAATTCTGGGAGGAAGAAAGCAGAGTCAGAGAGATGCCGTGGAACCACCAGAGACAGATGTTGGGAATTTTACTCGGTAAGCCACTGCCACATGGGGATAACACAGATGAATAGAAATGGGCTAAATTAAGATGTAAGAATTAACCAATGAGAAACTAGAGCTAATGGGCCAAGCAGTGATTTGATTAATACAGCTTCTGTGTGGTTATTTTGGGGCTAAACTAGCCAGACGGCCAGGATGAACAAGCTGCCCCAGGCCCTTCTCCTACAAGTCAGGAGTAGCACAGGGCTTTAGTAGCAGTTTCTTCAACTGAAAGACGGTAATTTTAGCACCCAGTAAATACCACTGTGATGAGGATGGAAGATAGGTCTACAGAAGTATCTTGTAGCAGGGTTGTGTGCAGAGCTATTTTAATGATTGTTATTTCCAGAATATCACACTGGACTACAAAGACATTAGGGGAACGCAGCACAGCAGTTGGTCTAATGCTAGATGTCTCTCAGCTTCTGTATCTGCTGTCTACACTGCGAGGTCTACCGTAGAGTCCAGGATCTCAGGCAGCTACTTACAATGCTGGTAGGCTAGAGCCATAAGAAGAATTTCTTCTAAAAACATGTTATCATGCTTAGACCTCTCCACAAAGCATTTAAGTTAGACTCTCTAAGGGTGGCTCCAGTTACAGGTCTAAAAACCTCTTATATCAGAGTCAACTGTCAGTTGGGTTTGAGAGTCAATGCACTGGACGTGGGGGTGTTCACTTGCAGGCCCACTCACGACAGTGCGCAGGAAGATTTGAGTCGTAGACCAATATAGTAAGACCCTGTGTCAAAAGAAAAATTAGTTTAGAATCACTGATCTAAGACTTGAAATATTTAAAAGGGCATATGAAGGGTTGGAGAGATTGCTCAGTCATTAGGACTACTTACTGCTCTTTTAGGGAGACTGGAATTCAGGTCCCAGTATCATGTCTAAAGGCTCACAACCACCTGTAACTCCAGCTCCAAGGGATCAGATGCCTTCTTCTGGCCTCTGCAGGCATGCATGCATGCATGCATGCGCATGTGTGTGCACATATACACTTTAAATAAATCTAAAGGGTATGTACTATGATAAAGTGGACACTAGTTTGGGACGGTAAGAGGCAGAAGTTAAGAGTTATATCATGGACAATAAAACACTATGCAGGAGGCCTTCTTTGTTCCTGATTTTAATTAAAGAGACCACTCATGGCAACAGTTACATCAGCAACCACAATACTTAACCTTTGTGTGTTAGATGGGTGTATGATTGAGCCCAGTGTTTTTATAAATGAGGTTACTTTAGACTACTCACCAGGCTCTCTGTTCTTGCAATCTTCCGGTCAAGTCTGGCTAGCCGTGTAGTGATAGGGACCAAGGGACTAGTCACAGCTTTGTTTGAGTGGGGCTAGCAACCCTCAATCTCAACAGTTCGGATTTCAACCGAGGTATCTAAGCAACCAATGTTCTCATTTCCTGCCCTTTCCCCACATCTTCTGTCTGCCGGGTAATCTCAGGAAGCCGCTGGACTCTTGAAGCTCTTGGCAGTCTTCTCGTCTGATGAATATTTTAGTACCTTCAATAGCCCTTCAGAATTGGCAGTGTTCCCTCTGACGATCCATTCAGACACACGGGATAATTTGAAATAAAATTACTGCCAGATTTTGCATTTGTAGAAGTAACTTTGATAGCACGGTACCAACAAATGGATCTTGTCAGCCACCAATGGGGGTAAACACAGCTGTTTTCATCCCTCACCAAAAGGCTGGGAAACTAAAATTATAGGGTAGCCTGTGGGCATAGTAGTTAAGCCCTTACATTGACTCTTCTAAAGTCTAAATAAATTAATTTTGTTTTATTGGATTAAATAAAGTACACTGGTTAAAAAAAAATCAAAGGTTTTAGAGGATTTTCTTAACTTCCTAAGATAGTCAAAGAGGTGCCTGAAGCTATTTAACTAATTCATATGCAATCCCATATAGAGTGGGTAAAAAAGAAAAATCCATTAAACTTTGTAACTCACAAGAGCTAAGCCATCGTCCGCTCCTTTCTTTTTCTTACTCCAGCCTTACAACTGAGCCTATTCCAAATATGACTTGCAAAGTCTCCCCTGGTCCAAATACCACCAAGATAAATTTATGTAGTTAGAAATAGTCTCTAGACAGAAGTCAGTCCAGATGGAGGGTGCAAAACTTATTTATAGAAAACATTCTTTTTAGCTTTATGGTTATCACATACTGAACTGTTTTCAAGTTTTGGTCTAAGCAAACAAATACCTTGCCCAAGGGCCTGGAAAGATGGTTCCGCAGTGACAGCAAGCGCTGCTCGTGCAGAGGACCTGAGTTCTGTCCCCAGCACCAACATCAGGTGGTTCAGGTCATGTGATTGCGGCTCTAGATGGACCTGACGCCCCTGGCCTCCTCGGGTGCACATATACAGAGATTCAGTACCCCCATCACACATACACATGCTCATAACTAAAACCAAAATAAACTACTTAAGAGAAATATCATACCAATAAAGTCTTAGCATAAATACATAGCGATTTTTACATTTTTATGTGCTTTTTATGTTTATCTAAGGTATGAGTCGTTCATTTGTTTATCCCACCAAATTTTGTTTGCTTTTTCTTTTTTGTTGTTTTGATAAAACACCGTGACCAAAGCAACCTAAGGAAGAGTGTAGGCCCATATTTCTGTATGGCACAAGAACCATTAGCCCAGTCTGAGCTGATCACGTAACTCTGCAGACAAGCTGTCTCTGTTTAACAATAGCCAGGATGTGCTGCTCCTTCTTTTTTGTTATAAATGTAGATCGCCTGAGAAGAGGTGCTGGCTGAAGCTGGTCAGGATGTTTGGTGCTTATTTCTTGGTAATTTGGAGGAAGCCTTATAGAGATGCTAATTCATGGCCTACCTGACTGCTAGCATACAGGTAGATGCGGAGTGACTTGAGCCCGTTCACCTGGTTGCCTAGGAGACAGCCTAATGTGTTTTCCCGCTCAATTTATGTGGTGATATATAAGGTGTTTGGAGAATAAACGAGAGATCTTTGGAGAGAGATCTTGCCCTTCCATGATGACCGTGTAAGCTGCGTAGGTTTATTCCTTGCGACTCCGTTCCAGTCCAGTTAGGGAATCTGTGCTGGACCCACACGGCCTCCAACAAAGAGTTTGATTTATTTTGGCTTACAGTTCTGGAGGGCTAGAAGTCTTTAAAGGTGGGGCCAGCATAGCAGCAGCAGCTGGGAGATCGCCTCTCAACCACACCCAGGAAGCAGAGAGCAAGCAGGGAGTCGTGCCTCAAACCCTGCCCTGTCTCAAAAAACCAAAAAAAAAAAAAAAAACCCTGTCCTCAGGAATGACTTTGTCTATTAAGGCTTCACATCTTATAGATTCCATAACTCCCCCCAAACACCGCCACTGTCTAGAGACTCTGCTTTCAGGTACACCTGCTTCTAGCTGACAATTCTCCTCTAAACCACCACACTTAGGAACTATAAGACATAATCCCAACTCAGGTTGCCACACATTTTGCTGAGTAAGACAGGCCTGCAAATAAATAAAATTATTGTATGGAAAGGCTATTTAAAAACAACCATAGTCACCGGGGAAAGGCTGGTTGGTGTTAAAAGAGTCAGTAGGGTCTTCATAGAGGAATTTCTGTTTAACCAGCCTGAAGGGGTAAGTCCTACTTCTTGGGAAGAATCATGTACATCTACAGTTTATATTCTAACGTCTTCCAAATCTCCATCTTGCAGCCTAGACTTATCCTCTAGACTTTAGAATGGCATGTGAAAATGTTCACTGAAAAGCTACACCTTACTTCAAAATTACAAACAAACTTATGTCTGCATCTGTGATGGTGAATTTTGATTGTTGGCTGTGGTAGTTTGAATGTAATTGACGCCTACGATCTCATAGGGAGTAGTGTTACTAGGAGATGTGGCTTTGTTGGAGAGGATAGGGCCTTGTTGGAGGAAGTGTGCCACTGTGGGGGTGAGCTTTGTGGTTTCCTGTGCTCAGGATACCACCCAGTGTCTCAGTCGACTTCCTGTTGCCTGCAAGATATAGGACTCTTAGCTATTCCTCCAGTACCACATCTACCTGCATGCCGCCATGTTCCCCATCATGATGATAATAGACTAAACTTCTGACACACTTCCTCCAACTAGGCCACACCCACTCCAACAAAGCCACACTCCTAATAGTGCCACCACCTATGAGTGTATGGGGGCCAACTACATTCAAGCTACCACACTGGTTTAATGGATTAATAAATGCCTAGGAAACCAGTAGAGCGTGCTGTTGGGTGTGTCTGTGAGGTTGGATCAGGAGGGCTGCAGTCTAGCAGAAGGATGAATCCCTTGATGAATTCATCTTTCTATGGTGTTATTGGGAGGCAGAGAAATGTAGGCGGAGCCTGGCTAAGGAAGACAGGTCACTGATGTCCATCCTTAATGTGTATATCTGGTCCTATCTGATTCCTGCATTCTCTTTTTTTGTTTCCTGGTTGTCATGGTAGCAGCTGCTGTGCTCTGCCATATCCTCTGGCCATAGGGAATGGAACCTTCCAAAACTGAGGCCAAAAATTTTTTGCTCCTCTCAGTTGTCTCTCTGAGGTATTTGGTCACAGGGATGACCACTGGCTAGTATACCACCCACCCAAAGCCTTTGCCTCCCATATGTTGTATCTCAGGGATTCTATCACCATTCTTCCTCGCACTAAGCTCAACACTGTGGGTTATCTACACACACACACACACACACTATATATATATATATATATATATACACATATATATAATATTATATACACATTATGTGCATTTCTATTATATTATAATCTATATATTATATAAATACACATATGATATATGTATATGTTAAACATATGTATATATTTAAAACTCTTTGAAGCTTCGTGGCATTGAAATTTATTTTATTTCTCAGGATTCAGTGGGTGACTTGGGCCCAGGCGACTGCTTCTTGTTGGCTTTTCTTAGACAACTAAACGAGAGACTTGGCTGAGCTGAAACTCATCTCTAGATTCAGTCGGACTAGGTGGCTCACGGCTGGCAAATCTTCTGGGTGTCCCCTGGGGGCTCAGCTGGGTGGCTTCGACTTCTCATGAAACTTCCCAAGAGTCTTAGCGAACCAACCTTGGGATTCTTTGTGACTGGGTGTGCTTCACCGGGGTCTGAGTCAGCCTGCTCTGCCATTTCAGTGACAGACATGTGACAGATACTTAAACAAGATGTAGTAGGGAATGCTTGTGTTGGCTCTCAAGGCTCCAGGGGTATCAGCCCATCCAGGTGAGGAGGGCGGGACAGAGCAGTGCAGTTCACAACACAGTAAGGAGGAAAAAGAAACAAGGGTTTCAGCAAGGGGCCAGAGCACCAGGGAGCTGAGGGAAATGTCCCTCAAGGGGTTAATGCGCTCACTATGTGAGAGGCTGGAGGTGTGCATAACTGAATTCACACATATTTCTTTAAAAATGTTAAATTTATTTATCTCATTATCTTAGGTTTATTTATTTTGTGTGTATAAGGGTTTTGCTTGCGTATATAAGTGCACACCACAAACATGCCTGCTGTGTAGGGCCCTGGTCTGCCCTTATTCCTGGGGCGCATCTAGAGGACAGTTTCTAGTCAGCATGACTAAGCATTCAGCCCTTATTCCTGGGGGCATACAGTTTCTAGTCAATCTGAATAAGCATTCTGTTAGTTCCTGTATTTCCCCTGCCCCGCCTGGTGATTAGCTGCAGGGCATTCATTCCATTGTTGATATGGTAATTTCCCACCTGCCTGGGGGGGGGGGGTCCTTGTGCTGCAGTTAGGTAGATAAAGACTCCCCCAAAGCTGAATAAACGGGCATTCGCTTGATCTCCTATAGAATGACCCTGGTCTCTCTGTGTCTTCTGTTCAATCTCCAGGCCCTTACTAGACTCACGTTAGAGAACTGTACCGAGGGTGTAACACTAAATCGGGTGTTACACTGCTGCCTCCTAGATGTTTCTTAATTTAACCAACTTGACAAGCCACCACGGGAACGAGCTTCAGAGACAAATGTCCCAGTCCTGACCTCTCCTCTCCTGCATTTACTTTCTAGCCGTCTCTCATCTCTCACTTCTGCGTCGCTATTCTCCTCTCTCAGATTCACCCCCCATTCAGGTTCTGGCCACGCTGCTTGTCGGCTGCTCCTTCGTTATCACCACCTCCCAGTGCTTCCTTGACTGCTGGCTTTCTCCTTGGCACTTTGTACACACTTCCTTCCAAGAGGATAAGTATTTGGTTTTGTTTTACTTTTTGACTGTGTGTCTCTGGCTATCCTGGAACTCGCTCTGTAGACCAGCCTGGACTGAAACTCACAGAGATCCACTTGCCTCTGCCTCTTGTGTGCTGGGATTAAAGTTGTGCGCCACCACTGCCTACTAAGTCTTTTTTTAGAAAATATGTTTCATATCAAGAAATGCAATTAAGGGCTACTGAGATGGTTCATAAGTTAAGCACATTGACCCATGTCTGACAACCTGAGTTCAGGTCCTGGGACCCACAGGCGAAAGCAGAGACTGACTCCTGCAAGCCGCTCTCTGACCTTCATACCAGTCATTCTGGGGTACTCAGCATGAATGAGCATGTGTGTGCGTACACACACACACACACACACAGAGCAAATAAATACATAAACAAATATAATGCAATAAAATGTTTAAGAAGAAATGCATTATACATAGAAAAGCACACCAAATATAGATGTATAATAATAGAAGCTGCCCATGACCATAACAAATAATATCCCGTCAACACCTAATACCTCCTTACTATACCCTCTACCCAAAATACCTCTGGTCCACCCCAGAAATAGCTATTTTCTTGACCTTTATGGAAACTACTTCTAAGCTTTGCTT
This sequence comes from Neodon shergylaensis, assembly GCA_025134845.1. Classification (NCBI taxonomy): domain Eukaryota; kingdom Metazoa; phylum Chordata; class Mammalia; order Rodentia; family Cricetidae; genus Neodon; species Neodon shergylaensis. Next base: position 2,513,115 of record JABTXL010004243.1, read on the forward strand.
CACTCTGATTTTACCTAACTGTTCATTCTTAAAAATATAGTTTATTCTTGTCCCAAATTTTTATATAAATAAAATTATACAATATCTATTCTTTTGTGTCCAATTCTTCATATTCTGAATACAAAAACACAACAAAAGATAGTCTAAGAGTCAAATATGAGTGTCCGTGGTCCAGGAAGGCACATTCGTGTTGCCTCAGTTCCCATAGTCCACTGTGGTAGTGGTTACCAGAGAGGTTTATTTTTTTGGTTGGTTTTGTTGTTGTTGTTGTTGTTGTTGTTGTTGTTGTTGTTGTTGGGGATGGGACAGGGTTTCACTATATAGCTCTGGCTGTCCTGAAACTCACTGTGTAAACCAGGCTACCCTTGAACTCATAGAGAGCTTTCTGCTACTGCCTCTTAAATGTTGGCTTAAAGGTGTGTCCCACCACACCCAGCGATTACCTGAGATTTTGTTAGTTGGAGAGCGAAGAGACTCATAAATCAAGACATTTATCAAACACACTGGCAGGAACCTTGGATGGGCAATTACAGCAAAGCAGCAGGAGGGGAGATGAGGACCAACACCCGCAGGTTTTAGATGTTCCCTGATGGCATTTTTAGCAGTTGCATCTCTGAGTCGGAGGCCAGCTTGGTCTGCATCAAAAGCTCTGAGTCAGTTGAGGCTACATCATGGGACTCTGTTTCAAAAATATCATAAATTACATTTTAAAGATTTTTGATAGTTACAAGGATGTTAGGTCAGACGTGGGAAAGCAATGCAAGGGACTAAAAGTAGCCCAAAGTGATTTAGCTCTGGTCTGCAACATTTCAGAGCTCCATAATTTTGAGGTCCCTCATCTGACCCTCCTTCGCCTTTCTGTTTTCAGTATCCATTGTTAAATTCCACCCCCTGATGTCTTGTTGAAGATCCTAACTTTTCTATTCACGAACGATACTGACGAGAAGGCTCTTTGGCCGGTGGGTATTGGCTTTGCTTCTGTCTTTGGCTTTAGCATTAAGGCGGTACCAGCCTTACACATTAAAGCACTATGCTTTTCTACCATCTGGAAGGTGTAGAATTAGTGTTGATTATTTTAACGTTTGGTAACTTTAATAAAGCCATCTGGTTCTGATGAATTCTTTTTTTTCAGGAGTTTTAAAATACAAATTCAATAATATATATATTGCTCTTCTCCTCCATCCCTCTGCCTTAGATTACATTCCAAAAGCTAACCACCAAGGCCTATTCCCTTACTTGATCACTTGCTCCTCCTGAAACTACCAAGGTCCAGCAATCAAAGTACTGAAGTCCAGCAATCATCCTCTATCTCCCATCTTTGTCTCTAATTCTCTGCTCTCTGTCCCTCTGGAGCAAATAAATCTCCTTTGTGCTGAGAACTTGGTCTTGGGGGCTCTGGGCTGGTACCAATCTCTTACAATGTTAGCTGTTTCATATTGGGTGAGTTACGGTAGGGTACACTGTGTGAGGAGAGATCGATGCCTGTGGCAGTTAGAAGAGGTGTCAGATCCCATGGAACTCAAGTTACAGATGGTTACAAACCACCATGTGGGTCCTCAGAACCAAACCCAGGTCCCCTGTAAGAACAGGTAGTACTTTTGACCACTGAGCTCCCTATCATTCTAGTCCCGTTAGAAGTTTCTTAATTAGCCTTTTGAGGTTTTGCTTGCTCCCTCCAGCCCCATCAAATCAGGCTGAATAGAGACATTTTGATTTTATTCGTATTTTCAGAAACCCAGGTATTATTTTTTTGGTTGATTTCCTATATTATTTTCCTGGTTTTTTTTCCCATTGAGTTCTGCTTTTTGTTTTGTTTTGTTTTGTTTTGTTTTGTTTGTTTTGTTTTGTTTTGTTTTGTTTTTTCGAGACAGGGTTTCTCTGTGGTTTTGGAGCCTGTCCTGGAACTAGCTCTGTAGACCAGGCTGGTCTCGAACTCACAGAGATCCGCCTGCCTCTGCCTCCCAAGTGCTGTGATTTCTGCTTTAAACTTCATCTCTCTCTGTCTCCCAGGTCCTTTGCTGTTGCAAGAAATGCTCTTAACTACTGAACCAACTCATTAGTCTTGGTTGGTTTTTTGTTGTTGTTGTTGTTGTTTGTTTGTTTGTTTGAAACAAGGTCATGATAAATATCCCAGGCTGGCCTTAAACTCTCTTTAAAAATGATTTACTTTTTACTTATGTATTTATCTGTATGAATGTATACCATTTTTACACGGGTGCCTATGAAGTCTCGAAGAGGGCGTCAGACTTCTCATTTCTGCTCAAGTGAAGGGAGTTCGGGGCAGCACAGAGTCTTCTCTGAGACCGTTGGATAGGAGTGTCTCACTGGTGCCCCAGTATGACCTCTGCTGACAACAGAGGGGGACAGTGTTGGTGCGGGAGAGCCCTGACTCCCCAGTGGAGATTCTCTGACAACAACTAGCTCAGGTATTTGGAGTTCTTTCCACAGTTGGAGAAAGCTAAGCTCCGCATCTGGTTGTGCAGATAAGAGTGGTGTTTGGCCCCTTCCCTGGAGCCCTTGTCTAGAAAGAGCAGGCTTTGTTGTTTTATCTGTGTCCGTTGGAATTTCTGGGTTGCTAGCTTCTTCAGAGTATGAGCCGGAGGAGGCAGAGGCGAGCCTAGGGGAGTTACTGTCTTGTTCCTTGGATCTCAAGGTCCCTTGCCTGTCGGCTTTTTTTATCTACATTTCAGAGTTTGGCCTGTGTCTTATGAATTGTACTCAGGGATTAGCATTGTAGTTAATAAGAGGGATAGAGAAAAGTACATTTACGTTTTATGAAACAAATATTCTGTCCCATGTTTTAACATGTAAAATAATTTGTTATTTTTCAACTTTTCAATAGAGCAAAAGAAAAATACATGGGGGTTGGAGAAGTGGCTCAGCAGTTAAAACACTGGCTGTTCTTCCAGAGGACCCAGGTTCAAGTCCCACCATGTAATCTGTTACTCAAGTTCCAGAGGGCCCAACCCCATCTTCTGGCTTCCTTGGCACCAGGCGCACAAGTTACACGGAAACACACATGGTAAAAACACCCACATACATAAAAGAAAAACTCATGTTCAGGGAAAGTTGTCCTTGGAATTTTGAATTTTATCTTTTTCTTGGTTAACAATAAAGGGTAGAAAACTGCTACTGGACCCACCTGGAAGCTGCTGCGTGTGTTCTGACAAGTGTAAGGCTAATCTAAGCTATAATATTCAATAGTTATACAAAGTAAATGCATGTCCACCTTACCCTATGTTATGCAAAGGGTAGTGAAGGGGGGAGTGTCTCCAAAAAAAAGGTTTTATTTTGCTTGAAATAGTTTCCCTGTGTAGCCTAGACTGACTTGGAACTACCAATTCACCTGCTTTTGGCCTTCCAAATATTGGGATCACAGGCCTATTCCACAATGCTCACATGGTAAATTTTGATATTTTAAGCATACAGTGGAATTATAACTTTGCAACACAGTGAGCAGCCCCTGGACTATAGGTGCGTGTGCACTGGGAAGTTTCTGCCAGTGTGACACAAACGCAGGTTGTCTGTGAAGAGAGAACCTCAGCTGAGGAAATGCTTCTGTCATTTGCCCACGGGCACATCTGTGGGTCATTTTGTTGCTGAGCGATTGATGAGGGAGGGACCAGAACACTGTGATCTGCGCCACCTTTGGGTGGCTGGTCCTGGGTTGTTGAGAAAGCATGCCAAGCCAAGGAGAGCAAGCCATGAGGTCAAGCCAGCAAGCAGCATTCTTCCATGGTCTCTGGTTTGGTTCCTGCTTGAGCTCCTGGCCAGGCATTGCTTGATTGCTAATGGACATGCAAATCAAATAAACCTTTTCTTCCTTGCGACAGTTTGAATAAGATGGCCCCATAGGCTCATACATTTGCACACTTGGCCATCAGGGAATGGTCCTACTTGAGAGGGGTTAGGTGGTATGACCTTGTTGGATGATGTCTGGCCCTGGGGGTGGGCTTTGGGGTTTTGGGGCCTAGAAAATAGGCCCAGTGTTCCTTTCTTCCTGCTGCCTGAGGAACTGTATGTAGAACTCTCAGCTACTTCTCCAGAACCATACTTCCTGCCATGATGATGCTAATGGACTAAACCTCTGAAACTGTAAGCCAACCCCAAGTAAATGTTTTCCTTCATAAGAGTTGCCTTGGTCATGGTGTCTCTTCCCAATAGAAACCCTAACTAAGACAATGACCCCAGTTACTCTTTAGAGGGCTTGAGCAACAAAATACCTGTAAGCAAACTCTGGAATTTTATTCCTGGTGACAGACACTGATTTTTATAGCTTAACGGAAAATTGTAGAGACAGCTAGTGGTCAGTAGCATTTCCTTACAAGAATAGTGAAAGTAGGTTGTGTAGAGTTACTCTTATTTTATTTTGTCTATTTATTTAGACTGGCTCTTATGTAGCTCAGGTTGACCTCAAAGTAGCAACACAGCTGAGGATGACCTTGAACCTCTGATTCTCCCGTTTCCACCTCCCAAGTACTGGGATTGCAGGTGTACACGCAACATTCAGTTTTAGGTAGCAACTGAGCCCAATCGCCACAAATACTAGGTAAGCACCAATTGAACTGCATTCCCAGTTCCCGTGTGATTGGATTTTAAAGTCTGACACTGCATTTTAGCTGTGTTCTCATGTGGGAGTTTAAATTTATCCCCCATGGCCGTAAATAAACATGATCCTACAAGATCTGCTCAGGGTAGTCGGGGAAGCCAGCTACCTAACAGAACTTGGTTGATATTCAACTCTGACATTTCTGCCTGAAGCGGTTGAAAGAAAAGGTAGTGTACTCTGCCCTTCTGGAAGGATTAGCAGGTTGCAGTTAGGATGGATGGAACCAGATCAGAGGGAAAGTCCACCATGAGATCATCTAGGAAACTGTTCGTGGTCTGTAAAGCATGACCTGTTTTTTTCCCTTTTACCCACTTGCTCAGGGAGCCTCTTATGGACTAAACATCCAATGAAGTGTGCACTGTGTTCTCATCAGTATTAGTTCAATCACAAAGGATGTGTCTGTTAGCGGGTATTTCATTAAACAAAACGTAGCACTAAAACAGGAAGCAAACACTAAGGTGAGTTGTGATTTTCTTGAGTTGCAGAAGCAAATCAATTGTTAAACATCCAAGTTATCACGGAGCAAGCTGATAAACCAATAATGAAAACCCTAGACAGACAAGGATGAGAGGAGCTGTTTTGTCAGGTCAAACACAAGGGGATACAGTGAGAACGGAATCTTACATCATTTCATTGTGACCTTGAGACCTACCCCTCACGAATAACTTACCTGTTATTGACAAGAAATGTAAAAGATTGATCATGCCCAGCATTGGCAATAGGGGAAGAAAATAAACCCTTTGACACATGGCTGGTAGGATGACACACTGATGAGCTTTGGGAATGTGTTCTAGTTTGACATTTTTTTTTGTTGCTGTAATAAATACTCCAATCAAAAGCAACTTGGCTTACACTTCCAGGTCACGGCTGATGGAGGAAGGTCATTGGTTAATAAAAAAAACTGCTTGGCCTGATAGGTTAGAACATAGGTGGGTGGAGTAAACAGAACAGAATGCTGGGAGGAAGAGGAAGTGAGACAGACGCCATGCCTCTCCTCTCCAGGGCAGATGCAATGAAGCAAGCCGCCAGGTCAGACATGCTGAATCTTTCCCGGTAAGACTGGTGCTACATAGATTACTAAATATGGGTTAGGCAAGATGTAAGAATTAGCCATTAGGAGACTAGAACTAATGGGCCAAGCAGTGTTTAAAAGAATACAGTTTCCGTGTAATTATTTCAGGGCATAAGCTAGCCAGGCGGCCGGGAGCCGTGCTGCAGGAACGCAGCCCATAGCTCCTTCTACACATGGCCCACTGTCAAGGCTTACACTTCCAGGTCATGGCCCATCGTCAAGGGGGACATCAGGGCAGGAGCGCAAGGCAGTAATTGTAGAGGAATGATGCTGCTACCTCACTCTCTGGCTCATTCACAGACCCATGCTTAGCCTGCTTTCTTAGACAGCCTAGGACCACCTGCTTATGGATGGTGCTACCCACATGGGCTGGACCCTTCGGTGTCACCAGTAAAGACAGTGCCCCCATAGAAATGTCCACACCAATCTGAGCCAGGCAATTCCTCAGCTGAGGCTTTCTCCTGAGATAACTCTGGATGTAGTATACCGATACTTGAGGCTAACTGTGACAGAGGGATAATTAAACAAATTCTACCAAAATTTTAAAATATACTTATTATTTGATCTACTAGTTCTACTGTGACTGAAAACCAGGATGTAACTGTAAAAGTATGCCTCACTGTAAGTGTAGAGATGTTCATTAAACATTAATAACAATAATGCCTTAGACATCGCCTCAAGCATGCCTGTTTGGGAATCAGGCAAACAAACTGCGGTGTGACTGCCTCACGGCTCCACAAATGAGGAATCAGAGAGTTTGGGCCAGGAGCAGGGTTGCACTGTAACCTTCAAGACCTTCCCACAATCAGTGTACTTTTGCCAGGCAAGCCACACCTCCTGAAGATTTCATAACCACAAGAATGGCAGTGCACGCCCTTTAGTCCCGGCACTGGGGAGGCAGAGGCAAGCAGAGCTCTGTGAGTTCAAGGCTAGCCTGGTTTACACAGTGACTTCCAAGACAACCAGAGCTACACAGTGAGACCCATACTGCCACCCAGCAACCATCTGTATTTCTTGTTTGTTCTTGAAAAAGAAGTTACCTCACCCAATGAGCACAGTCAAATGTCTGATACATTCAAATGAGTTGATCAAGTTCAAAATGTTCAAGTCTCTGTATGTACAAATTGAGACCTTCATAAGAAAATTGAGGCAGTTGGGCATGGTGCCACACGCCTTTAATCCCAGCTCTTGGGAGGCAGAGGCAGAGGCAGAGGCAGAGGCAGAGGCAGAGGCAGAGGCAG
>JABTXL010004243.1:2522503-2533520 GCA_025134845.1 Neodon shergylaensis
TCTCTCTCTCTCTCTCTCTCTCTCTCTCTCTCTCTCTCTCTCTCACACACACACACACACACACAAAACTAAGCAACCATGTCAGTGATATTTCAGGCTGTTACCCAACAGGAGTTGGTAAAGGAACTAGAAAATATTCATGGAATGAAGGCTCTGGAGCCTGGATTTAGGATTATATTTGAGGAGGCAAGTATGAACACCGACAGCACAAGTGTCTATTAAAGCGGAGGAAGGTGGGGGCGTGGAGGAGAAGCACCCTAAAGGAACTCAAGCCGGGCTAACATCGGTGCCACTTACAACCCTTATTATTTATTATACATGCCAAGCAGGACTTTCAAATGATCTAGCTGCTCTTATAGGCCAGTGGGATATATATATATATATATATATATATATATATATATATTATATTAGGAGACAGCTGCCTAAGGAGAAAACCATCCTGAAATGTCTTCATTTATTGAGCAAAAATAGTTTCAGATGACCATATCCATCAGCTAGGAGCTAAGAAATAGCTAGCAACACCGCAGTGACAGGACTGTCCCTGAGCTACCAAGGTCCAAATGAGGAGCAGAAGGAGGGAGAACATGAGAAGGAAGTCAGGATCACGAGGGGTGCATCCACCCACTGAGACGGCGGGGCTGATTTAATGGGAGCTCACCAAGACCAGCTGGACTGGGACTGATGGAGCTGTGATCAAACTGGACTCTCTGAATGTGACTGACAATGAGAGCTGATTGAGAAGCCAAGGACAATTGATGTGTGAGTGTCATATATCAATCTGTTGATTTCATTGGTTAAGTAATAAAGGAACTGCTTGGCCCTCATAGGTTAAAACATAGGTGGGAGGAGTAAACAGAATAGAATGTCGGGAGGAAGAGGAAGTGAGCTCAGACTCGACAGCTCTGCTCTCTGGAGCAGAGATGCCATGCAGTTCTCTCCAGGGCAGACATGCAGCCAGCCACCAGGTCAGACATGCTGAATCTTTCCTGGTAAGACCGGTGCTACAGTTTATTAGAGATGGGTTGATCGGGATATCAGAATTAGCCAGTAAGGGCTAAAGCTAATGGGCCAAGCAGTGTTTAAAAGAATACAGTTTGTGTGTTGTTATTTCGGGGCATAAGCTAGCCAGGCGGCTGGGGTGCTGGGGACGCAGTCCCGCCGCTCCTATTACAACAGACAATGGCACTGGGTTTTGACCTACTGCATGTACTGGCTTTGTGGGAGCCTAGTCTGTTTGGATGCTCACCTTCCTAGACCTGGATGGAGGGGGAAGGACCTTGGACTTCCCACAGGGCAGGGAACCTTGACTGCTCTTTGGACTGGAGAGGGTGGGGAAGGGGGAGGGAGGAGGGGGATGGAAATGGGAGAAGGGGAGGAGGTGGAAATTTTTAATAAAAAGAAAAAAAAGTTAGCATGAAAACCAAAAAAAAAAAAGAAAAAAGAAAAGAGCCACTTTTGTCTCTGTTGACAAGATGGCTCAGTCTGTAAAGCACCGTCCACACAAGCATACAGGCCTGAGTTCACACCCCAGAACCCAAGTAAAAAGTTTATCATGGTGGCAGGCGCCTGAGTCCCTAGCACTGGAGGGGCAGAGGCAAGCAGTTCCCTTGAAGGGCACTGGCCAGCTCGCCTAGCCAAATTGAAACACCCAGCCTCAAAAACAAACAAACAAGCAAGGTGAAGGGTGATCAGAAATGACTCCTCATGCTAACTGCTAGCACACGTATGTACACATGTGCATACACATGCATGCTCACACTCACTACACGTAACCTCCCGACACACAGAAAATGTGTACATCATCAGACGGCTGAGACTCATCACACATCAGGGTCCCCCAGAAGAACACAGGAGACACTAAAGATGTGTGTTCATACAGGTTCTTCATGCTGGATGTGGTGGCTCATGTCGTTGATCGCAGCACTCAGGAGGCAGAGGCAAGTGGGACTCTGTGAGTTCAAGGCCAGCCATGGGTCCATAGTGAAACCCTGTCTAAGGAAAGAGCGGGGAGGGCATAGGCTTTGTTAGTCTAATAAATTTGTCCTTCCAACTTAACATTCCGTATTTATTTTGGGGGGACTTTTGAAGAAGATAAGATAAGACACTTTAAAGCAGATCACAGAACATTCTGTTAAATGCACAAAAGAGAAGGTGCATAGCAAACACTATTAGAGACATCCTCCCCTTTCCCCACCTACCCATCCCTTCCAGTACACTCTGTGCTGGGAATGGAACCCAGGGCGTCCTACACACTGGGCAAGCACTCTCCCAACAGCTCCACATCTCTGGTCCTATTTATTACTTTAAAACAAAGTCAGAGAACATTTCCTCCTTGGATGACCTCATAGATAAAATTATAAAGTTTGCAGCGTGGAAGCTGGGGATGGTGCTCATCTGTAGGGCATGCGGTCTTCTGGTTCCCTCCTCAGCACCACTAAACAAGCAAAAGAGCGAAAGCTCGCTGCTCTGGACCAAGTCCCGTGTCTGTGGCCTTTTCTTTTGTTCTCACTGTGTAATCCAGGCACGGTCTTTCCCACCGACTTATAGCCCCATCCATAGTATTTTTTTTTTTACAATAAAGTATTTGTTTGTGGTTACTTTTAAAAAGTAAGAGAGCCTTGTCTTTTAGAGATAACTGCTTTAATACTTATTAACAGAATGAAGGGCTGGCAAGGTGACTCAGTGAGACACTCGCTGTTCCAAGCTTGGGGACCTGTGTTTAGTCCTGAGACCCACCAGGTAGAGGAGAATCAACACTTACAAGTTGTCCTCCAACCACCACAGCCACGCCTTGGTGTGCGCGTGCACACATGTGAAGGAATACCTGCGCACACAGACACAAACAAAAATAAATGTTAAACAAACACTAGATAGGGCTGGTAGCACATACATACATTTAATCCCAGCACTTGAGAGGGAGAGGTAGGTAGAATTCTGTGAGTTTGAGGCCCTCTGGTCTATGTATTAAATCCCAGGATCCCAGGTCAGCCAGGATTATATAGAGAGATTCTCTCTCTCTCTCTCTCTCCCTCTCCCTCTCCCTCTCTCTCTCCCTCCCTCTCTCTCTTCTCTTCTTTTTTCTCTCTTCTCCTCTTCTCCCCCCTCCCTCTCTCCCTCCCTCCCTCTCTCTTCTTTTCTTTTTTCTCTCTCCTCCTCCTCCTCCTCCTCCTCTCTCTCTCTCTCTCTCTCTCACACACACACACACATGTTAACAGCTGATTACAGCTGAAATTCGGAGACACTTACATGGGAGCTCATTATATTACTCTCAACAATGTTTACCCAACAATAACTGCCTAGAGTTAGGTCAGATCTCACAGCCTGAAGGCACAGCCTCTCCACAGACCTCTTCTGACTCTTGGTCCCAGCTGTAATTTCCAGAGTTCCTCCACCATTCATGATTCTGAACAACTGACTGCAAATTCAGAGGCTCCCATTGTGCCCTCAGACTGGTGGTGCCCTCGAGCGATTCATATGACAGGAGAGAATGTCATACTGAAGAGCGTAGTTTTACTACACAAGATGGCATCTGGAACAAATGCAGACACACTGAGCACAGTTCGGGAGTGGGTAGCCCCAGATCAGAGCTTCCGCCACTCACTGCTCCACTGACACAGCGTAGCCTTCTCAGGTCAAAGAGTTTGTCATAGAGTCCAAATGACAATAGAGCCTGAAATCCAAAGGGTGTCAGACTAGTTGGCAAGATGGTCCAGCAGGAAATTCAAGAGCAACCTTGAGGTTACAGCATGAGCTAGAAGACTGGAGGGCAGCGTGAAGCTGAGTTTGTTCGTATCATCTCTCGTAGATAGGACTGAGGCCCCCTCTCCTAGAACTAAGGGTCCTCCTTGGGCCCAAGAGCCGGAGATCCCAAAGAAGGGCCCAGGAGAGGATAAAGCAGATCCAGCTGCTGTTGTACCCCAGGAGTCTCTCAGCAGATGAGCAGAACTGTGTATGAGACACACGGTGGCCGCTGTTTCTTGTCTAAGAAAAACCTCAAGGCACACAGTGATCAGAACTATGTCAGAAACAGGTCTGTGGGAGGGGAATCTGGCGTAGGGCACAAGGACATATATTACACCTATCAAGAGTATGCATCTGCCAGAGCTTATGCCTGCTATTCTAGCCCCAGGTCAGCCTGACTATAAGGCAAGACTGTGTCTCAGAAACAAACAAAACAAAAAACCCAAACTAAAAACAAAAGACAAATAGGTCCAGTGAGCTGGCTCAACTGGGCACTTGCTGCCGAGTCTGATGGTTTGAGTTGGATCTCTGGATCCATATAGTGGAAAGAGACAACTACCTCCCCGTCAGTTCTCTCTCTCTCTCTCTCTCTCTCTCTCTCTCTCTCTCTCTCTCTCTCTCTCTCTCACACACACACACACACACTATGTAATTTCAAAGATTAAGGAATGATGTTTCATCACTAGTTCTCCTTATTCTGGCTTAGATATTTTTAACTCTTTAACATTGTTGTTTAAGAGTCGTCTCCTGATCGGCAAGTGCATTATTCTCTCTCTTCTTCATTGGGCACATATTTTAAGAATGGAACCACTAGTTGAGTGGACTGGCAAAGGCCTGTCATCCTAACCCTGGGGAGTCAAAAGCAGGAGTGTTGTAAATTCTAAGTCAGTCTGGCTGATATAGCAAGACTCTGTTTTAAAAAGAAAAGAAATATGAAAACCTACCATTTCATTGTTACTTGTGCACTATAATTTTTATGTAATTAGTTGAAAATATTCTTTTATAAAGAAGGAAAGAAACCCATCTTCTTCGGCAGGGCCTAGTTCAGTAAGTCTGCCCTCCTCGCCAGGGAAACGTCTCTTTGCTACACGTTGGAACTACTACAGAAACCACAACCAATCAGAATGCAGAGTTGTGGAGCCCAGTCCTGCTGGATACAAAACACACCCCATAGGTAAGGCTTGGGGAAGACTGCAGAAGAGGGGGCAGAAAGATTGTAAGGCCCAGAGGACCTAGGGGTTGGCTGCAAGATTATAACCCCTAGAAATGCGGTAGAGTCTCGCCAACAGGACTGGCAAACGCGACAGCATGACTCACAGATGTGAGCTGAGCAAGGACAGCAACAACAGACATACCAAAGAGGATGGGGGAAGTCACACAGCCTCAACCCTGCACAAAGAGCTACAGGTAAGTAAGGAATGCTGAGTGGGAGAAATAGTCTCCAGGAAAGAGCACACCAATTGCTTATCCAATACTCACTGACCAGCCCTGAAAACACACCTACGACTAACAGTAGACAGACTGAACAGGTTATATTTAGGAATAAATCTGTACATATCTGTATACATAGATCCATTTGTATATGTGTATGCATATACGTGTGTCACAAAACTAATGAGGAAAGAGGCCATGAATTTGAAAGACAGCAAGGAGGGGCGTATGAAAAGGTTTGGAGGGAGAAAGAGGAAGTGATGTAGTGATATTATAATCTCAGAAAAAAAAAAGGAAAGAAACAAAAAACTAAAGTATGGGGAGAAACTCAAAATATGTCCCAGAATGATTACAATAATAAGGGTGTGGCCTTAGAAAGCCCAGTGTAGTGGCGCACACCTTTAATCCCCACACTCAGGAGGCAAAGGAGGGAGATTTCTGAGTCTGAGGCCAGCCTGGCCTACAGAGTGAGTTCCAGGACAGTCAGGGCTACACAGAGAAACCCTCCCTTGAAAAACAACCCCAAAAAGCGGGCCTGGAGAGATGGCTCGGTGGTTAAGATCACATACTGTTCTTCCTGAGGACCCGAGTTCAATTCCCTGCAGCCCCAGATCCGAGGGGGTCTCACACCTCTGACCTGTGGGCACTTGCATCCATGTGCATTATCTCTCTCTCTCTCTCTCTCTCTCTCTCTCTCTCTCTCTCTCTCACACACACACACACACACACACACACACACACACACCTGGAACAATAAAGTCTAAAAAGGAAAAGATAAAGAGGATAGGAAGAAAGAAGAAAGCCTTAGGCTAAACATTGCACACAAGCATGTTTGACTGACAGAAATAAGAAGAGAACAAATAGGAGTGCACTCAGAGGCGAGAAAGGACAAAGGGCTGAGTAAACCTAAAGTATCATAAATCATAGTCAATCATAGATCCTCTGTAGATCTCACAAATGGCAGCTGGACCACTCATAAGTCAGATGGCAACTGGTGACAGCTATTCTTATCCCATGTGACCTCAGCATGATGGGTAAGTACCGGAAGTACACAGGCCACTTGACTGTCCATTTATTTGAAAGAAGCTTCTGCGCTGATCCTGGACGTATTCAGTCTGCGGAGACTCCTGTTTCAGTCCCAACTCTGACCCCCTCCCCCCCCAACACACACAGCAGACCATACCATCAGGAGGAACTGTGTGGCTCTTCCATGGGCTCACATCCTTCACGGTGACAGCCTGTGTCATTTCCTGCTGCTTTTTTTGTTTTGTTTTTTGAGACAGGGTTTCTCTGTAGCTTTGGTGCCTGTCCTTGAATTTGCTCTGTAGACCAGGCTGGCCTCGAACTCACAGAGATCCACCTGTCTCTGCCTCCCGAGTGCTGGGATTAAAGACGTGTGCCACCACCGCCGGGGTTTCCTGCTGCTTTGTATCTTAAATTTACTCCATGTGATTAGTTTTGATCGTCAACAAGACAGGACTTAGAAAGGCCTGGGAAGAAACTCTTAGAGGGGTTGTCTCCATCCGGGTGTCCTGTGGGGCACTGTCTTGTTTGAATTCACTGAGTAGGAAGACCCAGCCTGGAAGTGGGAGGCACAGTCCCTGGTTTGGGATCTTGGACGGGATGAGTAGTGAAAGCTAGCTAGGCGCTAAGCACACATGCACTAAGAGTTCTCTGCTGTTGACCATGGATATGACGTGATTAGCTTCTTCAGTGATAGACTGCAGCCTGGGATTGTTCTCCGTGCTCTGGCTGCCTGAGGAGGGCAGTAGAGTGGCCCTCAGGTGACGCACAGCCCATCTTCTTCCTGATTCGTGCAGCTCATTTATTTCCAACTCTGCCACTCCAACTTCATCCACATCTTTCCAAGCATTAAGTCTCCCAGTGACAGGGTCATGAAGGTGGCTTCCAGGCCCCAAATTCTTACTGTGTTTTCCACAGCTTTGCCATCAGGAGTTCCACAACCATGCTGTTCCAGAACCATTTGGTACACATGCGTACACCTGTCCTTCAACATGGCCATGGTAAAACCCCTGCATGGACTTACTATGTTTCGTCCCTCAGAGGCGACAAACGAGATCTCACCCCTTTATGTAAAGGGACGAGCTACTCTAGAGAACATCTTTTAAATTGACCTAGTCTTGTGAAACGTGTTGTCATTACGGGATAGTCTTGGTTTTTAAATGAGAAATGCAAGTACAACTTGCAGACTTTTAAGCTGAAAATCTGATAACTTGAGTTAGTTCCCCCGGACCCATATGATAGGAGAAAACTCCCCCCCCCCCACGCTGCCCTTTGACCTCTACATGCATGTTATGTATGCATATGTATGTGCGTGCACACACACACACACATACGAGAGAGAGAGAGAGAGAGAGAGAGAGAGAGAGAGAGAGAGAGAGAGCATTCATAGTACATCAGGCTCTTCCAGGGCCATATGGACTCTAACCGGACTCTGTCTTAACACACGACCACCCGTTTCTAGATCTTGCTGCCATTTCTGACCTTGGCTACACAAGGAAGCCCAAAGGAGGGAAGATGCCCTTGGCCTGCTGGCCTAGCCCACGCAGGCATCGTCTGCCAGTCACTACAACCCAGCGTCCCTGAAACACGCCACCTCCCCTCACCCATCAGAAGATAATCCACTTTGTTACATCTCTCTGGTTCAGCCCAGCAGTGAAGAAACTTGGACAATGTCTGTGTTTTCCAAATCCACAGAAACTGTGCCACCAAGAGTGTTAAAACCGAGTTCTGTTCTGATTATATTCTAGTCAAGTAGCAAAGTGGTGAAGCTGACAGACACGGGGTAAGAAGAGAGGACTCACAAAAGACACTATATAAGAGAATGGGTATGTGCGAAGAGATCGGTCTTCAGAACTGTGCAGAGAGTAGAAATGTTTATTCTTGGTTTCTTTAAACTTGCCAGTCTGTTTCCTCTTTGTAACAATTTGATTGCATCCATATGTCTCCCATCGCGTTCACACACCCTGGCCCTGCCTGCCGCCTTGAGGGGCCAGCTCCACTGGAAGGTCTGCCCGATGCAGCCATCTTAGACGAGCCATGGGTTTACCGCCTCCATCTGCTTCCCTCCCTCCCCCTTCCCTTGTCCTTTCTCCTCTCCTTCTCTTCTGCCTCTCATCATGGACTTCTAGACAGCTGGTGGGTCTGCATTGCCTGCTCTGAGCAGCAAGCCTGTGAGAGGAGGGGAGTTTCTGTGGAGATCCTGTTGTCTTTTAACAGACTCATGAGCAAGGTAAAAAAACAAAAAATCTGGATATGGTAGAGTTTAAGGAGTATGTCACACACACAACAAAAATCTCTTTTAGTTGGGAACACACACAAATGGGGAAGGAGACAGAGTCAGACACAACAAACCTTTTGGGTTTGGGAGGAGTCTCTTGGAATGGCTGATTAAAATTGGCTGGCCTCATGGCTTTCTAAGATTGCTCTGTGTATACAGACAAAGGCAGGCACTGTTTCCCATTTGTCTCTGTGTTTGGAAATTCTTGTCTTTTTTACATTCAAGGTTTGGGTTCTGTCATGGTTTTCAGATAGGAAATATCCCCCACAGGCTCTTGTGATGAGGGGTTGCTTTGCAACTGCTGGTGGTGTGGGATCTATTTTGGAAGGTCCTAGAAACTTTAGAATATGGTATCTCATAGCTGGAGGAAGTATGGATTTGAAGGTGATACTTGGTCCCTGCCCAGTCCCCCATCCTCTGCTTTCTACCCACCGTGTGGTGAACATTCTTCTCTGCACGCTGTTCTTTTTTTTTTTAATTTTTTTTATTATACAATATTCTGTCTGCTTGTATGCCTGCAGGCCAGAAGAGGGCACCAGATCTCATTACAGATAGTTGTGAGCCACCATGTGGTTGCTGGGAATTGAACTCAGGACCTTTGGAAGAGCAGGCAATGCTCTTAACCACTGAGCCATCTCTCCAGCCCCCTCTGCACGCTGTTCTTATCCAGTGTATAGGACCAAGAAACCACGGAGCAAGCCCTCTGAAACCGTGTCCCCAGACATGCCCCTTCTCCTTAGATGTGTTCTCTCAGAAACTGGTTGTAGCTACACAAAAAGAATTAACATAGGCCCAAAAAGTATGAGGACACTTTTTTTTTTAATTCAAGTGTGGAACTCAAGGGCAATTTCTCATCATCAAGCCCTGGGGTTGGGTAGGCAGGCCAAGGCCACCTCTTGATAGACCAGGGGGCCGAGGAAGAGCCAGGAGTAGGAGAAGCTTCTACCACAACTGCCCATGGCTGTGACAGCACATGGGAGACAGGGGTGCTGGACCGTTAGTCTTCTACTCTGAGAAGGGGGCGTTCTCCTCCCAAAATGCTTTTAGCAAACGGCCTCTGTTCCCCACTGTTGACAAGGAATATCACAGGCAATTCAAAAACTGTGCCTGTGATGTAGATTTGATGTTTGGCTTTCCTTTGTTACATGTCTGGTTGAGTTCACAGTGTTGCTGAGGTAACTGACCAGCATGAAGGCCAGCAATGGGATCGCAAGAGGAAATAATGTCATTCTCCAGCAAGCAGCTTTTAAAAACCAGCTTTGGCAGCTTCCTGGGGGGTTACACATCCTAGCTCGGTAATAGTTCTCCTTCATGCTGATAAACAAAGGGACTAGCACTTTTGCTCTGTAGTAATGTAATAAAGTGTGTGTGTGTGTATGTGAATGTGTGTATGTATGTGTGTGTATGTATGTGTATATGCATGTGTATGTGTGTATGAATGTATATGTATGTATATGTGTGCATGTGTATGTGTGTATGTATGTATATGTGTGCATATGTGTGCATGTGTGTATGTATGTATATGTGTGCATGTGTATGTGTGTATGTATATGTGTGCATATGTGTGCATGTGTGTATGAATGTATATGTATGTATATGTGTGTATATGTATGTGTGTGTATGTGCATGTGTATATGCGTGTGTGTGTGTGTGTGTGATTGAACCCAGGACCTAGTGCTTCGCTACTGAGCTACATCCCAGACCTAAAGTGTGGGCACTATGCCACTCCAGAGAGAAGGGTCAGTTTTTGCGTTGCCTTTAACACCTGAATATAATAAAAACTTGGTTAGTGAGAACTGGGCAAGCAAAGTATGGAAAAGAATTTGAGAAAGTATAGTCAGCACAGCCTACGTCAGTTTGCACCAAGACATTGAGAAAAGTGGACGCAGGAAAGCATTCGCGTGGACTTTGCAGTGCTTGCCTCCAGAGTCCAGGAGGAAATAGACTTCCTCCTGCTCCTTTGGAAGGGGGGTCTGAAAGGAAGCATTGTGCCCCGAGAACCCAGGACAGCAGAAGCAGGACTGGAGGGATTAGGGGCACTTCCTGAAGACATGTCAAAACAATTTCCCATATTTAAACCTACCCACTCAAGCACATCCCACAGAGTATCTCCAACCCCTTTGCGAGCACTTCAAGCCTCTTATTCATTTGTTGCTTTCCTGCTATTATTCTGATGATATTTCCAGGAGATGGGGGAGGGGACAGCAACAGAAAGAAGCCAGCTCATAAGCTTAGCGTTGTCTTATTAAATTTTATACACGTCTGCTGGCTACAGCCTTGGTCTTCCCTCTCTAAAACAGACATGAAAATAGCAATAGAGTCCTGTTCAGACCTCACATGATCTTAAGTCCCAGCTGCTGGGGAGGTTAAGGTCAGAGGATAGGGTGAGCCAGGAATTTGATGCAAACCCACAAAGGGGAGAGAGAGAAGAGGAGAGGAGAGGAGAGGAGAGGAGAGGAGAGGAGAGGAGAGGAGAGGAGAGGAGAGAAGGAGAAAGAGGAGGAGGAGGAGGAGGAGGAGGAGGAGGAGGAGGAGGAGGAG
>JABTXL010004243.1:2533620-2584867 GCA_025134845.1 Neodon shergylaensis
TTTTGAGAATCAACAAACAAAACAGGAAATAATACAGAGTGTGTGTGTCCGGGGGGGGGGGGAGGTGGTCCTTGGTGGACAGAGACAGTCCAGGACAGTGCCATCTTAGTAAAAGAGGAAGTTGAGAGAGAGAGAGAGAGAGAGAGAGAGAGAGAGAGAGAGAGAGAGAGAGAGAGCAGACAGAGCTGGATATTCTGGAACTTTCCAGTCACTCAACAAATATTCATATGTGAATTAATGATGACTGGCTGGAAGTAAGGGAGAGAGGGAAGGAGGGCCTTGCTATGGGTATCTGTAAAAAACGAATCCCGGAAACTAGCCCCTAAGTTTGGAATGTATGGATGCATGAATTTCCTGTTCTCTCTAAAGAACTCTGCCGCCGAGGCTCTTGAAGACAGTGCTGCAAATCCTCATGCTGGATTCCTTAAGCCTTGGGTTACTACAGTACCAGGAACAATAGCGCCACCTAGTGACACTTCCAGCTACTGTCTGTAAACTGTTGAACTTGACAGCTTAGATCCACTAAGCACAAAGGGGATGTGTACAGGCTGTGATTGTCGTCGTTCTTCAACGTGAAGAACGCTTTCTCCGAAGCCACAGCGTGTGATAAACTCTCACATCCTCCACCAGTGCCCTCGGCTACACTCTCGTGGGGTCTCTCCACACCAGGTCTTTCAAAACTTCCAGTGCTCATGTTTCCAGGATTGTGCTTCTGTGGTAAGGCATAACATTGGCTTTTTAAATTTAGCATTATTTTACTTAGGAGGATGGGTGTTTTGTCTTCATGTCTGTTCGCCTGGTGCTCAAGGAGGCCTGAAGAGGGAGTTGGATCACCTAGAATTAGAGTCATATAAGCCAAGGTACTGGAACCAAACCTGGGTATTCTGCAAGAGAAATAAGTGCTCTTAACTGTTGAGCCCCTTCTCCACCCCCTGTAAGGCATAATACTGATAGAATTATTTATCAGTCTAGACAGTATTATACACATTGATTATGTTAGCACACACAGGAGTAATAAATGCCTCACTGCCCAGGGCTTAAGGATGCTGTCTGAATCACGAAAAAGCCGAGACAAGCTGAAGTTTGCTCTGAAAAACACGCAAAGAGCATTCTAGGAAAGATCTGAACAGGAAAAGAGGCCAAAGGACCACACTGAGCCCTGAGCAGCTTCTGCCCCAGACTGTGACCTGTTCCTCTCGAGGCTGCTCCCTGGGAGAGCATTATCTGTAAAACAAGATATGCTCTTGTTCTTTTTGTCTGCCAGAGATTTCCTCCCTGCACCCTTCTAAACGCTGTCAGCACCTCTCCGCCCCCTCCCAAGCCTCAGCCCCATTCAGACTGGATGGTAGACAGCTGTCTCGAGTCTCCTGCGAGGCTGTAGGGGCTGCAGATAGATTCCCACACGTGTCCTACTGTCAATCTCGCCAGTGTTCTGGCTAGTTTTATGTCTTCATACAAGCTAGGGTGTTGGTTCCATCTAAGTTGTTCTATTTACCAGTAAGACTCAGGAGATGTTGGGGTGAAAACCTGCTAGATCACAGAAGCTAACGAGCAGCCAGCTGACCTTCCCTTTTGGCCAGAGACCCAGCAAGAGAGTTTCTCTCCACCCATCCCAAACCAAAATGACCAGGTATCACTAAGTCCCTCCCTACTCCTTTCTGTGTGTCTCTCTAGCCACATCTATGGCTAATTCCTGTCAACCAGTCACTGGCTCTGCCCCCTGATCCAAGGTTAATTTTATTAAGTCTTTTTTTTATGGCTTATTTAACTTTATTTTATGTGCGTTGGTGTGAAGGTGTCAGATCCCCTGCAACTGGATCTTCAGACAGCTGTGAGCTGCCATGTGGGTGCTGGGAATTGAACCCGGGTCCTCTGGAAGAGCAGTCAGTGCTCTTAACCACTGAGCTATCCCTCCAGCCCCTATTAACAGTCTTGGAGTTTCACAGTGCGATCAAATATCATACACCACTGGAGTCTTCTGAGAGAAGGGACCTCAGCTGAGAAATCACCTCCAGAAGATGTGGCTGTAGAGCATTTTCTTAATTAGTGATCAATGGGGGAGGCCCAGCCCATAGTGAGTGGGGCCATCCCTGGGCTGGGGGTCCTGGGTTCTATAAGAAAGCAAACTGAGCAAGTCAGGGAGCAGCACCCCTCCACGGCCTCTGCAGCAGCTTCTGCCTCCAGGATCCTGCCCTGTTTGACTTCCTGTCCTCACAGCTTTTGATGAACTGTTATGTGGAACTGTGAGCGAGATAAACCCTTTCCTCCCCAAGATGCTTTTTTGGTCATAGTGTTTCTTTACGAAAATAGAAACCCCAACTAAGACAACTAAGTCATGCTAGTGAGGCTTAAAGAGCAGGGAAAAACTTTAGCTCCCTTCTAACTGGAAAGCATCTTGATCAGGCTAGTGGTACCAATTATTTAATTAGGAAATTATAGGCTTAATGGTTTGGTCAGAAAGCTTAGAACCTTGACTCTGTCTAGCGAGTAAAGTTGAGCAAACCAGATAGTTCAATATTCTCACCCATAAAATGAGCTAACAATGCCTACATTATCCATGTCCTAGAGTTCTGGGAACAAAAAATGCCATGACTAAGGCCTTTATAACTTCTATTCAAGGATAGCAAAGTAGTGGTACCATTTCGGACCACTCTCCTGGGCCCCTCCTGGAGGCAGCTGGGTATCACACTCAGCAGAGTGATATCAGAGAAACCGGGTCCCTTCTAGGGGTTCTAAGTTCCACTAGTAAGATGATTTAGGAACAGACTCATAGGGGAGCTTAAGGACAACTTTATTAGGGTTTGAAATAAAAACTCCAAGAGAAACACGTTGTAAACCCCAGCAGCTGCCTGGAAGAGGACAGAGAAGAGGAGGAGCAGAAGCCATAGCATGTGAGTCAAGGCTTCATGGAGATGAGCCACAAGGTGGACCAGAGGCCACCCGGCAGAGAGAGGGGAGCGTTGGAGAAAGAGCAAGGAAGCCGGAAGCCCCAGGAAAAGCACATAGGCTCTGGTCAGCATCCAAAAGGAAGACAGAAGAGAAGACAAAGAAAAGGTTACGCCTTTCTGAGTGTTAGGACGGCGAAAAGTGGGCAGACCAAACAGAGCATCACACCAGCTTCTGAGCAGCATAGAGGGCAGGGACTCAGGACACGTGGTGGCTCATGGAAGGGATGGCTATTTTCTTATCCCTTTAGCATAGTGTAGGGTGGACCTGCCTTTTGAGGGTTGGACACCTGGACAAGGGATTGATCTGCCCAACTGGATTAACCAGTTTGTTTGAGATAGAGTCTTACGGTGTAGTCCAGGTTTGTCTGGAAGTGGCTATGTAGACCAGGCTGGACTGGAACTCAAGTAACCCTACTGCCTCTGTCTTCTGAGTGCTGGGATTAAAGGCCTTTGACATCAGGTCTGACTTTAGATTAACTCTCTTCTTCTTGAGACTTATTCATGTGTCTGTGTGTATATATGCCCACAGAAGTCCAAAGTGGGCATCAGATCCCCTGAACTTGGATTTACAGGCAGTCGTGAGCTGCCTGACGTGGGTACAGGGACCCCATTCCTCTACAAGAAATATTCTTTTGTTTGCTTTTTTGTGACAGGGTTCCTGCCCTGGAACTCATTCTTAGACCAGGCTGGCCTCAAACTCACAAAATCCACCTGCCTCTGCCTCCTGAGTGCTGGGATTAAAGGCATGAGCCAGCACCGCTTGGTAACAGCAAGCATTCTTGATCATCTCTCCAGTAAGCTGGAATAACCAAGGCAGGAGGCAATGGCATGTCTCCACCTAAAGGCAGATTTTATCCTTTCCTGTAACAATCAGAAAATACTCAGTACATTTTGTTTATTGAGGCAGGGGCCCATGTAGGCCAGGCAAGCCTCAAACAAGATGACCTTGAACTTCTGATCCTCCTGCCTTCACCTCCCCTGTGCTGGGATCACAGGCTTGAGCTGACACTTGTATTTGTATACAGTGTTAGAGATGGAACTTGAGGCTTCATGAATAAATACTAGGCAAGAACTCTACCAATGAGCTACATCCTCAGGCCTCTCCACGCCATTTAAGAGGTTTATACGCATACACATTCCAATGGCTATAGGATCAATAAGGTTCTCAGAGGTGTCAGAGGTGATGTTGGATTCAACACCAAGGGTTATATATGGAACAGTGATTTTGCTTTGTCTTAAACATTGAAAATACCTATCGGTACTCTACAGCATTCTTTCCAATCTTTTTAGCAGACTGATGAAAAAATGAACTTACATCGTAACAAGGCACAGTCAGACTGGAGGTCAGTGGACCAAGGCCAGCCATGCCCCCGTTAGTCCAGCCAAGTGGCTGCACCTTCTCTGGATGCTAGCTATGGCTCCCTAGCTGCCCCTGGGTCTTCCTTGTCACTTAATTCTATGCACAGCTACAAGGAGTTTTCATTTAGGTCATCCAACCTAAAGCCATGGATTCCCTATCACTGATGACATCCTTGAGTTGAGAGCATCATGATTTCCTTGTTACTGCACGCCACCATGATTTGGGAGTTGTCTTCTGAATGGACAGTCTCATCCTGGGCTTTGCACAGGGACCCCATCGAGCAGACTTCAACTTGACCATAGCTCCTAAAGACCATTTCTGGCCACGCTCTGCCATGTAGTGTTCTTCACTACCACGCGGTATTTATGTGCTGTTATTCATCATACCTCTGCCTGGAACCCAAGCCTTGTCTCTCCTGTCTTGGCCTTTGGTGAACAACACAAGAGCTTGCTGGGTAACAACAGGTACTGACTGGATAAATGGCTTGGTGTCTACTTCTGCCTTGCTTTACCTACATGACAATTCACTTAGTTTTGTGACACTTCCTAGTGACTTTGAGATTCTAAGTGTTAACAGGAGCCTCGCAGGAATGCTCGGAATTCCTCGTGGTTCTGGAGCGGAGCTCAGCTTTTCTCAGCTTCTATCAGTGAGTAGGAGTAACTTCAGGAATTTCCGCTTTGGCTTATCCATCCGTCCTCCTGAGCTGAACACCGTCTCATTTAAGGATGAGGGAAGAGCTCAGGTGTAAAAGGACAGCAGGAGAAAGCAGGCCAGGATGCTGCACCAAGTTACAAGACACAGGCAGCAAGCGGTGCGCATGCTGATTTTGAACAACGTTTAGGAGAAATAGGTGTCACTGTCACCAAACTTCCTCTTCTAAGTACTTTTCGCCTGCCTTTGTCTCCTTCCCTAAGTCTACAGAAGCACATCTATAACTGCTTGTGATGTTCATCTGTAACTTTTTTCATCGAGATTTGAACACAGGGCCTTGCATACGCTGAGCACGGGACTCCCACCAAGCCACACTCCAGTCTGTGTATTTTCGTCTTTTGCTTTCTCCCTGGGAGAAATCCTCTGGAAAAATTTCAAACAATTGTCTTGCTGCAAGATGGTTTTAAATATCAACAATGACCACTGAGTTCTGAATTCAGTGAAATGGAAATGTCTTGGCACTTTTGGCTTTCTGTAGACCTGTGAGCTCTGGAGTTAGTAAAACAGAACCGTGACTCTCACCAACTGTGACCAAAGAGTTAGTCACTTAGCCCTCACCCCTAACCCCAACTTACAAAAGAGGGTAAGCGGCTGGGGGTGCGGCTCTGGGGTACAGTATGCTCAGGGCCCTGGGTTCAACACCCAGCAACCAGTGCAGTCAGTAACAGCCTGTCTCACCAAACTGGGGTGAGGCGCTCTGAGAACCGCGGAGGTGCATGCTGTACACAGGAAGTACTTCTCAGAACGACACATGCGCTGACATCACAGCAACGGAAACTCTGCTCTGAAAGACAACACTCTATGCCTAGCATTTAGCAGATGTCCCCCTAGAAGAAGCAAAGCTCTTGAAGATGCTAACGTGATTTAGAAGTTCTGAAGAGCACTGTCCCGG
The DNA here is from genome assembly GCA_025134845.1 of Neodon shergylaensis. Classification (NCBI taxonomy): domain Eukaryota; kingdom Metazoa; phylum Chordata; class Mammalia; order Rodentia; family Cricetidae; genus Neodon; species Neodon shergylaensis. Next base: position 2,539,532 of record JABTXL010004243.1, read on the forward strand.
GGATGTGAAAATCATAGTCTGCATCTCACAAGGTGGGAGGCCTGAAGGAAGGGCTTCCCCAAACTGTCACTCATTTGTCTTACACTCCATTTGAGTCAGCATAATCTTTATTTCAAAATAACATTTTTATTATATAAAAATGTAAAAAATCCAGCAAACCAGAACTATGGATATATTTTCCTGGGCTTTCACATTGTTGATTTTTATTCGCATGGCATTTTCAACACAATTTACAGCATTGTCCCCATTTCCAGTCTGATTATACAAGTGCTAAATGACAGAAAAGTCTGAAATAAATACATTACAAAAGAGGCAAAGCTGTGAACTAAGTGGCATGCAGAAGGTCCTACAGGTGGGGGAAGGAGCTGAGAAGGAAGTGAGTACGGTCACGTGACAGGAGCTCCGGCTGGAGTTCTTCAGTCGTCTTTGTCTTTTGCTCCGTGCTTGAGGATGCGCGTGAACTCGATGTAGTTGAAATTGCCCTTCTTGTCAATGGGGGCCTCCCTGTAGAGCTCATCCACTTCCTCATCTGTGAAGCGGTCGCCCATGGTGGTCAGCAGCTCCCTCAGGTAATCCTCCTGGATGGTGCCTGGAGGGCAACAAGGGATGGATTCACAGATACCCAAGTATATGACATGTCATGATTCCGCAAACTCGTCGTCTACCACACACTCAGCCACAACACACGTGACTGCACCACTGCTTCCCATCCCAATCGCTTTGGAGTTTTCATTAATACTAAATTATGTTAAAAGCTTCAAAGCAGAGAGATGGCTTTGTGGTTAAGAGCACAGGCTGCTTTCAGAGAACCTGGGATGATTTCCAGCATCCACATAGCAGTTCAGAATCTAACCTGTAACTGCAGTTTCAAGGGATCTTATGCCCTCTTCTGGCACCAGGCATGCACACACGCATACGCATGCACACACACACAAAATATTTATACACAAAAAAGAAAAATAAATCATTTTAAAAACCACAGTATAGAAATAAAAAGTCAAACAATAATAAGAGGTGGATCCCAGAACAAAGACAATGTCACCCAGATCAATGGCTCAGGGAGAAAAGTCAGGAAGGAGAGAGGGAGATTCCAGGAGATGTGAGGCCAAGCAGAGGAAAGGGAGGAGGACTGAAGGAAGAAGGGATGGAAAAAGGAAGAAACATGGGACTGAAAGGCTTTCATGTCAAACATGCTCCTCCAAAGGGCAGGAAAACGAAGACAAACAGAGAAACCCTGAGTAACTCCAGAGACACACAGCACTTCAAATGCTCACACTAGGAACTATGCGGTCTAGAGAAACCAGGGTCTCTGAACAGTTTTCATCTCTAAGGTGACATAATGGACCCTAAATTCTTACAACTGCTCTAGGAAGTTCGAAGTCAAATTCAGAGGTGAACAAGGTAAGCTGTAGTTTCATGGCCTACAACAGGTATGTGACAAGACCATTTCTGGTGCATTCCTATTTTAAAATAACAGGATTTTCTTTTTAAATAAAAAAATTACACATTAAAAACATGTCCTAAAATGTGCTCCATAGACCCTAAAATGAGCTGGCCACAAACATGCAAGCAGCACTTACCTGTTGCTTCCTCATCAAAGCAGGCGAAGGCGTTTCTGATGACATCCTCGGGATCTGTGCCATTCAACTTCTCTCCAAACATGGTGAGGAACATGGTGAAATTGATGGGGCCCGGGGCCTCATTCATCATGGCATCCAGGTAGGCATCGGTGGGATTCTTGCCTGTAAGAGGACACATAAACCCACGTCATGTGGCTCGCCTGGCTGCTCCTATGCTGCCAACCATACTGTTAAGAGGGTCAATTGCATTACTTTGTGTTCACGTGCCATGTCACATGTGTGGAGGCCTGAGGACAACTTTCAGGAGCTGGTTCTCTCTTTCCACAAGGATTCCAGGGACCAAACCCCACAGGCTTTGGACATAAGCACCTTTCTGTGCTGAGCCATCTTGCCAGCTTCTTCATCACTTTTTCATTAAAAAACAAAACCCCAAAAGTCTCAAGTTTTGACAGGGAACACCACACTATCACATGTTGTTGATTCTACACTGGTTCATCAGGGGTTGTTATTTTAATACCAGTTATTTAAAAAAAAAAAATCAACGGATAAGCAACCATGCCAGACTTGAACTGGGGTGCTCACCGTCTTGTTTGTAAAGAGAATCCTGATCTCAGTTCCTACTGAGAACAGCTCTCAGGACAGTGGCCAGAGACCTGACAGGGAGGGGAAGCAGCTGTAGAGCTCCCCACAGGAAAGGTCTTGAAACCAGTTCACCAATTGGCTATGAGGTCTGGAGAAGGCGGAAGAACGGGAACTCAAACCCAGCTCTCCAGACATCGAGGTGCCAGCCAGCCCACACAGCCTCCTTTAGTCTTCACCTGTGAAAACGGCGCCTAACGCCAGTATCTTGAAGGTCCCTCAGACAGCAAGTTGACACACGTGAAAAGAACCGTGTTGGTTGGGTCTTCAGATCTAGCATCTTAGAACTATACCAAACTAGAAGCTGATGGCGGTCCAGTCTAGAACTTGGGGGACATCTAAGAAACCCATGGACAGCTATTTCACTGCATGGCAAATCCACCTCACTACACCCACTTAGCTCACCTGTACTGAGTTTGAGGCCAGCCTGATCTACAGAGAGAGTTCCAGGACAGGCTCCAAAAGCTACAGAGAAACCCAGTCTCGAAAGACAAAAAAAATCAAACAACAAAACAACCCCACTTCCCTGTTTGGAGAGCAACTGTCCTGCAGCCTTCCAGGAGTGGAGGGCAGGGGTGACTGCAACCCAGAGGTTCAAGAGAGTTCTCAGAGCGAAATAGGAATCGAAAATGGATCTTTTTAAAAAATACGCGTGTGTAGCCAGGTGTGGTAGCATACACCTTTAATCCTAGCACTAGGGAAGCAAAGGAGGTCTGGTCTACAAAGCAAGTTCCAGGACAACCACACAGAGAAACCCTGTCTCAAAAAACCAAAACAAAAAAAAAAAAAACAAAACAAACAAACAAAAAAAAACAAACCAAAAAAAGTGCACGCGCACGTGGTGAATGTGTTTGTGTCTGTTGGTGGTACATATAAAACGTGTGTGTACCAGCACTGTGGAGCACACGTGGAGGACAGAGGACAATGTCCAAGAGCCAGGTCTCTCCATCCTGGGGTTCACACTGAAGGCACCAGGCTCAGCAGCATGCACCTTTAACCTCTATGGTTTTTTGGAAAAAAAAAAAAATTTCAATTTCAATTTCAATTTCTTCCTTCCTTTCCTTTCCTTCCCTTCCTTCCTTCCTTCCTTCCTTCCTTCCTTCCTTCCTTCCTTCCTTCCTTCCTTCCTTCCCTTTCTTTCTTCTCTCTCTCTCTCTCTCTCTCTCTCTCTCTCTCTCTCTAAATTATAAAAAACATTACTGTAGAAGTCTCTTTCCCGGGGGTCCATCTTTGAGTAATCATTGTTGGTTATGAAGTGCTTCCTCTTTGTTCATTTGCTCATGGCCTGTCCTCCACCCACAAAAGATTATTGGCTGCATTTGTTAATGTGACTTCTGGTCTTTTGCACATAGCTACCAGCATGCTCGCGCATGCACGTGCGCGCATTCACACACACACCCTTCTGGCTCACACAGACACAATCCACTTAGCTAACAGGAACAGTATCTGCCAGGTCCCTCTCTAGAGCTGATTTCGCTGGGCCCAGCCCTGAAAAGGCCCCTCCCACACCTGAAAGCTTTTCAAAGGCCAAATGGCCCATGAATTGAATCACAAGACAAATGAATCAGAGATGGATCACCGCCAGGGAAAGGCACAAAAGGCTACCTAGAGAAGCCAGCATGTCATGCAAGTCCTCCTTGTCGATGAAGCCATCCCGGTTCTGGTCGATCATGTTGAAGGCCTCTTTGAACTCTTGGATCTGGGACTGGTCAAACATGGCAAACACATTGGATGTTGCGCGCTGAGGGCGCTTCTTGGTGGTCTTGGTCTTGGCCTTTTTGCTCGACATGGTTTAAATCTGGAATTAAATGAAAAAAATGCTTAATACATAAAGCAAAAAGGGGCACACACACACACACACACCTAAAGTTAGTGAATAAAACTATCTTTCTTTTTCTTTCTCTCTGAAAACAGAGTCGTGTCGAGTGTGTCACGTCCCCCACGTGAATTCAGGGACCAGACTTGGGTCTTCTGCAGACATTTCTCTAGCCCCAAGTTTTTGTTTGTTGTTTTCCAAAACAGGGTTTCACAGTGTAGCACTGGCTGTCCTATATAGACCAGGCTAGACTCCAACCTGGAGCTCCACCTGCCCCTGCCTCCCAAGTGCTGGGATTAAAGGTGCCACCCAGCTCCCAAGAGTAGTTCTATTCTTATCTATTGGAATTTATAGAACTATGTAACAGGGACTGGAGAGATGGTCAGCAGTTGAGAGCACTGCCTGTTCTTCCAGAGGACCTGGGTTCAATTCCCACCACCCACATGCTAGTTCACAACTGTCGGTAGTTCCAGCTCCAGGGGATCCAACACCCTCACACAGACATGCAAAACACCAATGCATATAAAATAAAAATAAAATACATAAATCATTAAAAAGGCTCCCTCACACAAACCTCTTATCCTTTCTAGGTTCATTTATCCCTCACAACAACCAAACATGACAGGTACTTTTATTCTTTCCACTTTACTACCACTGAAATAATCTTTCAGACACCCAATTTTTCATCATCAAAATATAGTATCTATTATAGTGTATAGTGTGAACTAAGTAGATACTGTACAAGGATAGAGAGATTCGAGTGCTCACCTTTAAACCCAAGTTCCTCTTGTAGGCTTCCAAGCTACCCCCGCATTTCCCTCATTTGACAATTCTAAAGATCAGTTAAGATCAACTGCTCCCGCTCCATCACCTTCCACACTGATGGCATTGGTGTTACCTTCCAACACTACTGACAGCCAGCAGCAACTTAACTGTCAAACAGAATGATAATTTCCATTTTTTTTAAATAGGGTCTCATGCAGTCCAGGCTGGTACTGAACTCAACATGTAGCTGATCCTCCTACCTCTGTCTTTCGAGTGCTGGGATTATATGCATGGCTCATGCCCTGGCTGCATTTTAAAGAGTGTAAATATCTGCACAGTAGTGTTCTGGTCAATGTGACAGACAGCATATACAATGGTATAGACCCACAGTCTAGGTCTGCAGCAAGCTATTCTATCTGGCCTTGTATAAGCAAACTCTACAGTGTTTGCAGAGCAACAATACAGCCTAACAAAGGGATTCTCAGAATATATCCCCATTACTAGACAGCGCGCAAAGTTCAAATCTAAGCCACAAATGACGAGGTACACATAACTTTAAATCTCACAAATATCAGGCCAGTTTTTAAAAACTATTTTTGAGCTTTTATTATTTTTATACATACAGTCTGCCTTCATGTACAGTCTGTGCACATGTGTGCAGCGCCCATGGAGACCAGAAGAGGATGCTGGATCCTCTGAGAAAGTTACAGACCAATGTCCGTCTCCATGTGCTCCTGGGAATTGAACCCAGGTCCTCTAGAAGAACAGCCAGTGATGTTAACCACTAAGCCATCTCTCCAGCCCTCAGGACAACTTTAAAAATTATTATTATTATTATTATTATTAAAAAATTCTGTGCCTGGGTGTTCTGCCTGATGCAGTTGGCGTGGCACATATGGGCAGTCCCCTGGGACTGGAGTTACGCAGGGTTGTGAGCTGCTGTGTGGGTGCTCACAATCCAGTTCAGGTTATCCGGAAAAGCAGTCAGGGCTCTTAACCAGCTCCAATTATGATGATGGTGGTGATGATGATGTATATCTAAAAGTGCAGGTGAGTGTGTGGAAGTGAGAGGCTATTTGGAAACGCTTTCTCTCCTTCCACCGTGGGATCAGCATCAACCTCAGTTGTCAGGCTTGCATGGCAGGCACTGTTACCCCTGAGCTCTCTCACCCGCCCATGGCAGCTCTTTGATCTAATGTTTTATTGCATCTCTACAACTGCCCTATGAGATAGGCACTCCCTGTGTTTAAATAATTCAAGGCTGTTCTGAGGGAGGTGCATATAACCTTGTCCTTGGCTCCTGCGATGTCCTGCCTGATATTTACTATCTTAGGTCACACTAACTATGAGTTATGATGGGAGGCTTTTGGTCATAAGTTATCAGCTTGACTTCTAACAGGGCTGGACACCGAGGTCGGACATGAGGAGAGCTAGGTATACCTATGCAATAAAGCCCTCATTCCCTGGCTGGCAGTACTCTGCACACTGTGACACATCGCTGCTAGGAGCTGACACCATCCATGACTTCCCTGGGACAGACAACTGAAGCTGTGTTAGGAAACCTCCCCGCAGGGAGACCACAGCCAGCAATGAGTTGGAATCCCAGCCCCAGGGACACCTAAAGGTACAACTGGTGTGAGAAGTGAGGACAGCATAGAGGAGTTCCCCTTCAGCAGCGCCACTGCTTCAGAGGGCCGACAACAACTAGCTGTCTCAGTTAAGGGCTCCTACAGTGATAAACACCACGGACAAAAGCAACTTAGGGAAGAAAGGGAAGTCAGGGCAGGAACTTAAGCCCAGACCTTGGAGGGGAGCTGCTTACTGGCTTCCTCCTCCTAACCGGCTCAGTCTGCTTTCTTATACAACCCAGGACCACCCACAGGGAGCTGGGCCTCCCAACACTTCACAGACTGGACTACGGTCAGCACTGGGTCCTGGTTTGTGTCAAGCTGATAGAAACCAAGCCGCACTCCAGCCATGTTAGCTGTCTACAAAGGAACTCGGGCTTTGGGCTTTCTCTTCAGATGGTGTTTCTCTGCCATCAACCTGAAACATGTGCCCAGTGTACCGATGTTTGGGTTAGCACAGCTCTGAAGTCCTCCAGCTTCCTGGTGCTGACTCTCAACATCATCTTCTTCTCCTCCCCGTAACTTAGTTTGATACCTGACTGCAGTTATATGGAAAGTTACACGAAGAACAGACAGAATGTGGTCACTACTGGTCACTCCCCTCCTTTTGTTTTCTTTATTTTTCTGGCTGCTGCTGCGGCGGCCTTGTCTTAGTTAGGATTACAATTTTGATGATAAAACATCAGGACCAAAAGCAAGTTGGGGAGGAAAGGTTTTATTTGGCTTACACAGCATACTGAGGGCACCTAAAGGCGGGCACTCACAGAGAGCAGGAGCTGAGGCAGAGACCATTGAGGGGTGCTGCCCACTGGCTTGCTCGGCCTGCTTTCTTTCTTTCTTTTTTTTTTTTTTGGTTTTTCGAGACAGGGTTTCTCTGTGGTTTTGGAGCCTGTCCTGGAACTAGCTAGCTCTTGTAGACCAGGCTGGTCTCGAACTCACAAAGATCCGCCTGCCTCTGCCTCCCAAGTGCTGGGATTAAAGGCGTGTGCCACCACCGCCCGGCCCCTCGGCCTGCTTTCTTACATAACCCAGGACAACTTTCTGATAGAAGCCCAGGGATGAATGTGGAATATTAGATCACACCGTGACACTCAGACTGTTAACAAAATTACCTTGAATCCGGGGCAGAGCCAGCAACTACCTGGCAGAAATCAGCCATAGAGAAGCCAGGAATTCAATAGAGAAGACCAAAACAAAGGAAAGGGAGGGACTAAGAGTTTGGCACTTTTTTTGGTTTTGGGATGAGTGAAGAGGCTTGTCTTTTGTGGTGTCTCTGGCCAAGCTCAGCCGGCTGCTTCTCAGCTTCTGTGACCTAGCTGATTTTTACTCCCCACATCTGACTTCCAAGTCTTCATTGGTAAATAGAACAAACAATAGACTTAGCTTAAACCTACACAGCCTAACCGGTTCTGCTGTGGCAGTGGGACCAGAATGCCTTCTAGGCTGCAGCCTGAGTGGTAGGTGGGGCATTGACTGGGGGGCAGTGGGGCAGTATTATATTCAGTCACTAAGCCAACAGGAAAACTACAAGGAATGGCGCCACCCCGAGTGGAATGGGCCCTCCCCACCAACCACTAAGAAAATGCTGCAGGCTCACCTACATCTGATCTTGTGGAGGCACCCTCTCTCAGATGAAACTAAAATTAGGCAGCACAGGTATAAGCTCAGGTTCTCATGCATATTATAATATGTTCTCCCAGTGAGCCACCCCTTTTACATCCCAAAATTATTAGACTCAGGTTTTTCTCGTGTGAAGTGTTTGGGTGAAGGCTTCACTCCAGGCCCTGGCATCCATATATACCCAAAGAGTCTAGAATGTTCGGATGGAGGCGCCACCCTGAGCCTCAGTCCAGACTCCACCCCCGAGAAAGCCCCTCAATAATAACCCCTCCCCAGAGATGCTCAAGACCACTACAGCAGGGTGTTTAAACTACCCCCTGGAGAACAAACGTGGTTTCCGGTCAAACCTGGACTTTTTCTAATTCGGTCTGATTTTGTCTAATTTGGATTACTGACTGTAATCGCGGAGAAGCTTATCAGGGTGCAGAAACTTCAAAAAGTATTAAATCTTATTTCAAGATTTAGTAGATATTAGTAGTCTGAAGGCACAGATAAGTTCTGCCAGCCGATCATTTATGCAAACTCACTAATGAGTAACATTTAAAAAAATAATCTGTCAACTCTATCATGCTGAAAGTTAACCCAAAATATCCTACGCTAAACATTTTTGAGGCTTAATTAGAGTTCTTCAAGAAGGTAGAACTAACTCAGGGAACCCTGATTGCTCTTTGGGCTGAGGAGGGAGGGGAACTTGATTGGGGGAGGGGGAGGGAAATGGAAGGTGGTGGCGGGGAAGAGACAGAAATCTTTAATAAATAAATAAATTAATAAAAAAAAAGAAGGTAGAACCAAACGCAAGGATTAGCTTAAGGAGCTTGATTAGTGGAAAAGAACTGCTGGGGGCAGCACCAGTCTCAGCTGGGATGGCAGTCAGTCTGACCCCCAAATGAAGAGGAGGGGCAGGGGCAGGGGGAGGGGGAGGCTGATGGGTGAGAATGCGTTTACTAACAGGCTCCATCAAAATGTGCTACAGAGTAAGCAGGGACTGGGGAAGCATCTGAGTTCTTCACAAGTTTGGTTTTTGCCACAACTCTCTTATGTCTTGGGTGTGTATTGTCTTTTTCCTAAGCACTCCTTCCTTAATGCTTGTGTTTAAATCTCTATTGAAAGTGTCTGTGTACACGCACGGATGTGTGTGGAAGTCGGAGGCCGATTGTGGGTGTCACTATGCATGGAGAACTCACTGACTAGCCAAGGAGCTCCAGGGATCCCTGCCACCGTGCCTCCCCAGCACTGGGATCTTAGGTGCACTTATGTGTCCGCCATTTATGTGGGATCTGGACCATGACCAAGTACTTTACTGAGTCATTACCCAGTCCTAAAACTGTTAAGAAACCCAACTTTGAGCCCAGCATGGTGAGATCCTGTCTCAAACCACCACCAGCAACCCAACTTTATTATACATACATACTTACCTACATACATACATACTCTCTCTCTCTCACACACACACCCCACACATACATTCTTTAGAGTCTATGTTTATAGCCCTGGCTGGCCTTGAATTTATGATCCTCTTGCCTCTGTCTCCTAAGTGCTGGGAGTTTTAGGTATTTTAGGGCTGGGGACATAATTCAGTGAGAGTAATTGTTTAGCTGTTCAAGATACTGGGTTCAATTCCCTGAAGCACAAAAATAAAATATACTTCATATAACTATATGGCACCTATAAAAACTAAACATACACATCAGTTGAAAAGTGAGCAAAGGTATCAAAACCGGCAGTCTGAAGAAAACTGCCCTTCCTCTTGCTTCCTGAGGCAAGCACCTCTGCTTCCTCACCCCCACTCGCTCTCCAGTCATAGAAAGCTGGCCGTCCATCTGCGCCACAGCAGCCGCGTCCATCTGCGCCACAGCAGCCGCGTCAAGGCGACAAACTCGGGAAGGCTTCCAGGCCCTTTTCCTGTACTGCCACTGTTCCAGCTGGGCTGGGGACTGCTGCCCCGACTCCTGTGGCTCCGGTCCTCCTTTCAGGACTGGCCCTCTGCATTTTCTTCTTCTTTCATCCTCATTCACTTGGCATCCAGGTTTCTCATGCCCTGCCGTTTCTGACAAGGGTTCACCATGCATCCAAGGCTGATAGGGTTTCTCCTTCTGCCTCCCCAGTGCTGGAATTATGGCATGTACCACCACACCTGGCTCTTATGAAAAATTCCCCTCCATGGCTTAGAGCGCTCTCCTTGGATGATCTCATCGACTCTCACTGTTCTGGCTCCGAGGCCTACACCTCCAGGCTGGTGCTCCACCTTTGTGCTTTAGATTCATATCCGACTGCCTAGGAATCACGCCCATTCGGCCATCCCACAGACACTGCAAAACCAACAAGCTGAAAACTGAATCCATTATCCTCCCTCTCAACTTTCCCAGCTTTCAGACTTCTCGGTCCACCCACTCACCCTGCCAGGAAGCCAAGTCATCCTCCACAAATCCCTCCCGTCTCTCAAATAGTTCTCAGATGTGCTCATCTTCCTCATTTCTCTGTCACCATGGAGAGCCCCATCCTCCTCATTCACGTAGACTTATTTCCAGCTGTCCTGCCTCTCCAGTGCGGGCATCAAAAGCATGCACTACCATGGATTTTTTTAAAAACATTTTTTAAATTTGTGTGTGCCAACATATGCACGGATGTCAGCTGACAATGTCTGAAAGCCGGTTTCCTCTCACCACATGGGCTTGGCTTCTGAGATCAAACACAGGCTGCCAGGCTTGGCAGAAACAGCCGTCAGCACTGAGACAATTCTTCCGCCCCATGTATACATATTTTACACACATGCGTGCACACACACACACACGCTTACTTTTTTTCCAGGAGAAGAGGAGTCACAAGTGGATAACGTTCAAGATGCCCTGAACTGAACGAAATTGCCTGCCTTCCCAATGATGTAACTGAAGACCAAACATTAATGACCCCAGGTCAGCTGTGCTCACAACCCACTGGAGACAAACGTGGGCTTCTGAGCAGCGATTCTCCTCTACATTCGGCTCATATAAATCTGAATTAGAGTAGAGAAACTACATGGACAGCAGGGCTGCACGACCAACAGATGGAAGGGAAACCCCGGGGTATGTGGTGTGGTGTAGCAGCTCAGACTGGGTTAATAAGTGCCAACATCTTTTTGTTTTGTTTTGAGACAGGATTTCTCTGTAGCTTTGAACTAGCTCTTGTCTGGCCTCGAACTCACAGAGATCCGCCTACCTCTGCTGGGATTAATGGCTTGTGCCACCACCACCACCCGGCCAGCAGTAACTTCTATTAGCCGTGATTTAACAGAGAAACCTTTATGCTCTATTATCAAAGTGGTGTGTGTGTGTGTGTGTGTTGTGTGTGCACGTGGCGGGGGAGGGCCAACCTAACCCAACACTCTACCCTTAGACTACAGTTACAGATGAGACTATTCACAGAAAACATTGCCCAGAATGTAAATTACCACCTTTAATAAAAACAAGACCCATTTTCTCTTCAAACATTTTACTATTTCTCTACATTCCTAATGTAGTGAACTAAAGTGGTGTTTGTGCTCTTGGGTCACACCACAGGCTGGGGTGCAGGAAGCCGGTGTCACAACTGATGTAAATGTCTGATATCCAAGTCAGAGCAAGGGAACATATCATTAACCAGCGGAACTCGGTGAGTTTCATTCTGCCTATGGCTTCCCCAGGCTTGGAAAGATGCTCAGAGCACATGCTGCCTATGGCTTCCAAGCTTCCTCTGATGCTTTCCCAAGTCTTTGTTATCACCATATGGCCAATAAACACCGCTCTCCCAGTCATCTATCAAGTTTATAAAAAACGATGCCTGGGTCTTCATCAAGCCTACCAGAAGAGGAATGTTGGCGTGGAGGCCAAGAATTTAAATGCACCAAGTAGGAGTTGGAGAGCTGGTTCACTGGCTGGAGTACCTGCAGAGGACCAGGATTTGATTCCTAGCACTTACGTGGAGGCTCAGAACTATCTGTGCTTTAGTCCCTGGGGATCTGACACCCTCTTCTGACCTCCAGAGGTATCAGGCATGCACACGGTGCACAGATATACATACAGGCAAACACTCATAATCATGAGATAATAAAATAAATAAAAATTTAAAAATGCACTATGTGTTTCCAATGTTCAGCTAAGGCTGAAACCACTTAGCCCACTCTGGCCGTATAAATGTCCAGTTTCCCCTGGCTTTTCAAAGTTGATGGTCATTATGGGAAAATGGAGATGCGGAGGCCTAGATTCTAACTCCAGTTCTGACATGAGCAGCTGTTTGACCTTTGGCTAGTCTAGCCATCCCAGACCCCATTTTCCTCATCCATCTAAGAGGTGACTCATGAGCTAGCTAGGAAGATGGCTCAGTTGGTGCTTAGTCTTTGAGCATGAGACCTGAGTTTGAGCCTAGAATCCGAATCTGGTGATGCATGTAGGCCAGTGGTCGATGAAGTCTTAAAATGAAGGTGAACACACCTGAGAAATGACACCAGAGATTGTCCTCTGGCCTGCACATGCATGTGCACACATATACACATATCCAATAACTGGCAGCCAGCAAATTACATGCAGTCTGTAGGAAGGTTTGGTTAGTACCCTCCAAGATGGCCTTTAAAATGTCTCTTCAAAAGTTAGCTTTACTTAGAAACCGAGTTTCAAACATCTTGAACAACTGCAGAATGAAGAACTAGACTAGACCCCCTCCCTACACCCTAACCCCACCCCCATGTTCATGCTACCTGCATGGATCCCAATGGCACCGAACTTCCTTCCCTCCCTTGTCAAGGGGTAGTTAGGCTCAACAGCTGTCACCGTGAAGTGACCAATGTAAACACAGAGCGTTATGAAATGACGGTGGATGACTGCCATGAGACACTGCACCCCCTGCTCGCTCCATTGAGTCAGTATGTAAGATGCCTGCACCAGGAAGTGGGGAGCTAGGCCTCCTACCAACAGCCAGCCATGTGAGTCAACCACACTGAAGAAGACAATCCTCCTTCAGATAAGGACAACCTCACAAGACTGAAGTGTTTGGAGATTTTTGGCTTTTAACACCCCTCTAATCCCAATATTCTGGACAGAGGCAGGCAGATCTCTTTAAATTCAGGGTCAACCTGGTCTACAAAGTTACGTTCCAGGACAGTCAGGGCTATAAAGACCCTGTCTCAAAAAAATAAAAATAAATAAATAAATTAAAAATTAAAAAAAAAAAATCCAAAAACCCAAAAAGAACAACAAACAATCAAACAAACAAAAAATCCCAGGTATTGCCTTACAGGTACTCAAAACAAAATTGAGGGCAATTTGTTATATATCAACAGAAAAGCAGCAATGCCACTATTACGTGATTTCTTTAATAGTGAGACAAGGAAACATCTTCATTTTGAGATTAGAGCCACAGAATTCTAGAAAGTTCAAATGGATCAGTCAGGTGACCAGGGAATTTTCTTTCTGGTTAAGAAAATGCGACTGTGACAGAATTTCCCCCAGTTCGGTAGGTTCTCTCAGACACAAGGCTCCTCCCTGCCACCACCCCTATTCCTGTGCCTCTACTGCTCTGCAGGTTTGTCTTGCTCTCTAACTGCAGCTTTCTTCAGAGTTCCAACCTTCAATGTGCTTCCAGGCTGGCTGAGAAGCGTGCGTCACAGAGGCTCCACTCAAGCTGGGCCTGGGGCTCTCCAGGCCAAGGCAGGAGGACTGCCACAAGTTCGAGGCTAGCCTGGGCTACACAATGAGCCCCAAGCCAGCCTGGTTACAGAATGAGGTTCTGTCTAAAAGACTGAACCAAACAACACAAACCATAAAACTGAAAAATAAAAGTTATCACTCAGGGTGAGTCAATTAGGGAGGAAAGGGTGGAAACTGGCTCTGTGGGCAAAGGAATCATAAAGGATTCAAACACAACCACCTGTAACCCCAGCTCCAGGGGATCCACTGCCTCTGGCCTCTGGGATGAGTACTCAGTCTTTTACATGCACACCCCACACACATAACTAAACATAAACCTTCACAGAAGACTTCTCCTTCTAGCCCAACTACACTAGGATGGCAGATGCCCAAGGTGGGGGTTGTGAGTCTTGTTGGCAAGGACAGTGTAGGCAGAGTCGCAGCAGGAGAAACCGAGCGTAAAAGCAGAGTGGCTCCAGGGTTTAACACTCTGATCTTTTCACATTCAGTTTCATCTTTTCCAAGGTCGGTCAGAATCTAGAAATTTCACAGGGCTTCCCTTGATGAGCTACTGTTCTGAGGATCACATGACTAGACACAAGAACAACAGTTTGAAAGCAGCAATCAGAAAGAGAATTCAGTATACAGTCAAATTAAGATGCTTCACAAAATTAACCTAATGTACCTAATGACACATAATTGTTTTTATGCTACATACGTAGGTTTTTAAGTTCCATAATTATCTTTCTTTTAAGGAGTCAAACACAGCCTTTACATCTAACACCAGGCACACTTGCCCCAAGCGTGTATCTTCACGCTTGCCACATACACCGCAGTGCCCTTTCTTTTTCCTTCCTTACAGGTGTTCTGGGTGTCCGGCAGTTCCCTATTCTCTGATAGCTCTATCACTTCTAAGTGCGCAAATCTGATCGACCACTTTTGTAACTGTGTACACCCATGTAATAACCCAAGTCAGTTACAAATGTTAAACATCACTCCAGAAAGTTTCCCGGAAATTACTACCCAGGCAAATCTTGTTTGGATTTCTTTCCTGAGACAAGTTTTACTACACTGCCCAGGCTGACTGAAGCTCAGGACCTCCTGCCTCAGCTTCCAGGGACTACCATAGAGGTTATCAGAGACCATCTTAACTTGATCTACTCTTGTTTGAGTGTCTTTTAAACCAAAAGGCAAATGTATATACTTGTGTAGGCCTGGCTTCTTTCTTTCGTTCCTTTTTTTATTTTAAGATTTATTCACTTTTTAAAATTTTATGTGCACTGGTGTTTTGCCTGCATGAATGTCTATGTTAGAATGCCAGATTCCTTGGAACTGGAGTTACAGACAGTTGTGAGTTGCTATGCGGGTGCTGGGAATTGAACCCCAGGTCCCGGAAGAACAGCTAGTGCTCTTAACTGCTGAGCCATCTCCCCAGGCCAGCCCGGAGTCTTTCAATGTAATATTTTTGAGACTGACCTACTGTGTTGAGTTTATGAATAGCCTTCCTCCTTCTCTTTAAAAAAACATTTTTGAGTGTGTGGGATCAAACCAGGACCTCCAACATATCAGGCAAGTGCTACACACTCAGTCCTTTATTCTTTTCTACTCACTAGTAGAATTACATTGAAAATTACAACTTACAAATATTCTTAAGTTTTTATTTACAAAGGCTTTTCACAGCCTTTTGCCTTTCTTCCTGGATTATAAAGTCTAGAAGACTGCCTTGCACCTGGCAGGTGCCAAACAGGTAAGCAAGACCATACATAAGTAACTTCTTTCCATCAAAAACAAATTGCATACACAAGTGTTCACGGTATGGCAGGTGTTAGAGCTGAGCGAGCACTCCTGAAGTAAGGCTTTTTCTAAGTCAGCACAAACTTAGCCAGGCTCATTTTCCAGAGCTTCCTCACAAACTCCACCAACTGGTTACCCCTTGCTCAGTACTTGGAAGGAATATTAGCAAAGGACAAGCTACTGTGTTGCAGGCACGGGAGAAAGCAAGTCACAAGCATTGACTATTTAACCCTCACAACAGCTTATAATGAGGGCGATCGCTGTTTCCCATGTAAAAGCTACAAAGTGGCAGAAAGCATACCTAGGAAGTCCAGCCCCAGGCTGTGTCTCACCAGCCCCTCGTGTCCTTAGCAGCAGCTGCGACAAACCCGCCTTGAAAACTCTAGGTGAGGTGACCAGCAAGGCTAACGTGTACTTTGGGGTTCAAAAAAATGGTGACATTCGCCACACTAGTACTCTGAATCAAAGAAGCGCCTTTAGGTCTCTGCCTCCCTTCTCCTCCCTCTCTTGCTTCCATAGTCCAAAGAGGATCATCGAGCATGGGAAGCAGAAACAATGGAGTAGCTAGGGCTACCTCCCCAAGTCTGGAAAAACGTCTAGAGTTCACACCACACTCAGAGTCCAAAGGAGCTGTCCCGGATATCCTGTTTTTCAAGCCAGTTTACTTCCTCTAAAACTGCCAACCTGCACCCACTCCCACCCCTACAAGCTCGCTGTCTTTTTCACTCCCTTGCCAGTCACGGAGGACTCAGGGATCAACCTTCAGAGGTAGAAGGGGATTTGATTTGCTTGCCATGTGGAACTAGCCAGAGCCCAAAGATACTGATAATGAGGGTATAATAAAACTCCTCCTTAGACAGATAGTATTTCTTAACCTTGGGAAAATGGGGACACTGGCCCCATCCTTGGCTTTCCTAAGTTTAGCCACCATCACCTGGGGATCTGTCCTTCCGAGACCAAAGTTCAGTAAACTCAGTCTCACTAAAGCAGAAACAAATACGGAGGCAGCTATCATAGAATTTATTTTATTTAACACAGCGGAAACAAACTTAAAGCTGTGCACTCAGAGGGGTGATCAGGCACCTGTGTGTGTGTCTGTGTTCAGTGAGAGTGTACAGAGGAAGTTGGTGGCATCGTATGAATTTCTCAATTGATCCCAGGCAAATTACCTCACCACTTTCCGTGACTGTAATCTAAAAACGGTTTCAGGAGATAGTCTGTAGGGGGTCTACCGAATTAGAAAATGCTGTGATTTTTCTCCAACACGCAGGACTACATTAGAGCAAAGTCATCTTTAACGAAAAGGTGTTAGCCTGAACCCCTAAAGACCCTTTCATCGTGTTATTTCCTTATAGAGTGACTCCCTAAGGTCCCTTACATAATTTTTTATTTCTCTATAAGTTTTCAACACACCTATAAAAAGGCATAACTTAGCTAACTACTTTATTTTATTTTATAGGGTCCAGGCCCGGAACCTTGTATAGAGCCCTGCCCCACCCTATCTTTCTCATTCCCAGCTCTTGTCCATTATTGTTTTGTTCCATTCGGGGGCTGGTCTCTCGTGCTTCCTGACATATAGTACGATGCCCACCTTTCTTTTTTCTTTTTCTTTTTTCTTTTTTTTGTTTTTGTTTTTGTTACTTCCTCCAAGACATCTAGCCAAAAACACCCAGTTCTTCCTCTTGGAGCCTTTGCTTAGTAAGTTCTCAATTCTTTACAGCTTTTTTTTGAATTGTCCTTTTCTCAGATGAACTAAATCTCTGCAAGACGCCAGGTACAGGAAGAATGGATGGAAAGCGGTTCGTTTTAGCCTTTGCTAACCACGAACTCCAGGACCGGTGCCAGGCTTCCTTAGGCAGGAACCGTGGTGCACCAGCGGGCTTCTCCTCCCCCAAAGCGTCTAGAACGGATGCGCGTAGATGGCGCCGCCACACCACTAGGACCTGAAGCCTGCGGCCGCGGCAGGTGCCGGCAGCCGGGTACCAGGTGTCAGGCGTCCAGGCGACGCAGGGCCTCGGGCAGGGTTCGCCAGCCCGGGACCTGCGGCAGGGCCTCATCCTGAGCCGCCTCCTCTCCGCCAGCTTGGCGGTCCCGCCGCCCGGAGGCTCCAGGCGCGGTGGCGCAGCAAGAGGGACCGACGCGGGGTGGGGGTGCCGCGAGCCACTCACCAGAACCGAGGACACACGCTCGAGACGACCCAAACGGCTACTGCGACCGGCGGAGGGCTGCGGAGGGACCGTGGCGGCGCCGCACTTCCGGCCAGGGGGCGGGGCGGAAGGAGCGGCAGCGAGCTGGGCGCGACCAACCGCGGCCGGGGGTGTGTGCGGCTAGCGTGTCGCGGGACCGGGGGCCCGGGAGCCAGCGGCGGAGACTAGCCTGGCTGCGCGGCCCGACGAACTGAGCCTGGATGGCCACGAGTGCGGATTCCCCAACTCACCTGCACTGCATCCCCCTGCCGCAGTCGCCCCGCGACCCGCCAGCCTCCCCGCCTTCCCGTGCCGGTCCCCCGGTCCTTCCGCATTCCTCGGCCGAGGGCGGAGCGCCAGCGCTGGAATTTGACCCGGGTGGGCCGCGATCCGCCCTGGTTTTGGGGTCCCCTGGCGCCGGTAGCGGCCAGTCCGAGGTTGCTTGGTTTAGCAAAGGGCGGTTGGCCTGGTTGAACTGAACTTTAGATAAACAGTTCTAGAGAAGGAATGTAACACGGAAGAGGGCGGAGGCTGAGCACTCCCCCGCGAGCTCCAGAGCCGCCTTCGCTGATTTGAAATCGCTCTCCAGTCAGTGTCGTTTACTTTCTCCCTAGCCCCAACTTGCAGATTATCAGGGCTCAGCCAATTTTGAATTATTCTTGAAGAAAGGATAGAATTAAGAGTACGCACTGCGCAGAATTTGTTCTAGATACTATGCATAGTGTATTCTTGAGGATAGGTTTTTTTTTTTTTAACTTCCCTCATTCTGGGATAATCTAGGTGAGGAGCACTATTTTGAAATAATGAAGGATAGTCAATCTAGTAATAGTCTTGATTAAGCACTCCCCCCCCAAATTTGTGCCAGGCGCTAGGGGAGACAATTAAAAAGGTCTTCCCTCTGGAGTTTACATATTCTAGAAGTCTGATCAGCAATTTCTAGAAGGTAGGGACACCATTGTATGTCCAGCACTAAGCAGTACTTACAACAAAAAGGTAGGGGCCAGCGAGATGGTTCAGCAGGTGAAGGTGCCTGCCACCAAGTCTGACTACCTGAGTTAAGAGTCTCAAGACCCACAAGGAGAACCAACTCCTGCAAACCATCCAGATGCCGGCAGGAGGGAATGAGCAACTCCCTCCCTCAAGCAAATACACATATAAGATGTAAAATAAAAAACCCCAAATAAACCGAGGGTGGCTTTAACTCTGCACTTGAAAATCTGGCGCTGGTATTGAATAGGTCAGAGATGGATAATAATTTCCGTTTTTAATGGGTAGGAATCAGGTAATGCTGATACTATGTCTAATCCTGAGTATTCTTTCCACTTCAATGCCGTCTGTCCTTAAGTCATTGTTTAATTATGTTTCTTATGAAATCTTAAGAGTTTGTCACAGTCTATTAACACTTCCTACATGATGTAAGACCAGTTGACAGGCAGGCTGTGGTGGCACAAGCCTTTAATCCTGGCATTCTAGTAGCAGAGAAGCAGGCAGGGGGATCTTGAGCTCAAGGCAAACTTAACACAGCAAGACCCCTCCTCAAAAAAGCAGGGAGTGAGGCTGAAGGGGTGGATCAGACAAAGGCCAGACTTTACCCCTCTATAAAAGACTTCATCGTTAAGAAAAGGCCCTTTGAAAGCCTTGGCTTCCCTTCAGGATTTCTTCTCAGGAACCCGCTAGTGAGCAAAATAAGAAAAACTACAATTTGCATATCTGCTGCATTCAAGAACCTTCGTTTTCAAGCTTCTAATTTTTGTAGCAAACTTCGAAGGAAGCCTTCCTGTTTCCGATGAGGAAGCCGGCATTTAAGAACAGCCCGACCACAAATCTACTTGGGTAATGAGTGGGGTTTATTCAGCCACACCCAGCTCTAGATCCATGTTGCTTTTAATTATAAAATGCAATTAGGAACAGCATTGATTTATTTTAGAAGTGGAGAACGAGGTCAACAAAGGTTAAGTAGCTTGCTTACGCGTGCCTGAGAAGAAATCCCTGGTGTAGCAGAACTGGGACTTGAAACTGCACATCTGCCAGAGCCCTAAGTGTCAGCATTGTTCACTATACTGTTTCATTGTGGTTTCTGCATTCTGAACTACCTAATGGCTGACGCATGGCCAAGCTCCCTACACTTCTCTGTGACTGGGTGACCACCCTCCTTCCTCCTAAACCAGCTTTCTGAACTGTTTCTGTCCCTGTCCACTTGTCTTTCCACCTCTTGTCCTTCCTTCCTCTCCTCAGTCTGCCTTTTATTCTGGCCGTCCTCCCTTTGTCCCAGCTGCATGCATTCACTTCCTGCCCTAAGTCTCAGGTTCCCTGGTCAGACACACTCAATCTGGGCACTGAGTTTCAAAGGCAACATGACCATGAGCAGACGGTGGGGTGCTGCCCCTTGGAGTGCTTTCCTGGGGCTTTTGAGATCATTCTCATCATGGAAACTCTAGAGACTGGTTCTGTAGTCAAGTCCGTTGCTAGGAGACATTTTGACAGCTTTTCATTGGCAGCCATTCTTGTGTAAGCAAAACCCAGCGACAGTGCAGAGTCCCACTAGCAAACTGTTTCATTTCACTGAGGGCTGACCACCTACTACTGTTCCTAAAGGCTGTTTATGGGGTTGTCATGATGGAGATGGACACTGCGAGAGATAATTTTAGTAGTACTTTCTTCCTAGAGTGGAAATAATTTATTCCTGGCTGAAGCTGTGTTAACGCAGAGATGGTAGGTTGGGGTTTGTATTGTTTTCAGTAGAAATGGAAATTCGGCAAGACTAGCACTGAATGGATAAGCTGAAAAAGTTATTTTGCTTAAAAAAAAACGAAATTCAAGCAGGAAATTAGGGCAGATTTCTGAGATTGTAATCTTGAAGGAAGCAAAGAGCAGTTGTTATGATCCCGTCCCCTGCCCCCATTCCACTTGGCGGCTCTGGCTCTCTAACCTGCTGCTCAAAGGCATTCCTTAATTGTTTATCAAATGAGGTAATGGTTTCCTTCAAGGATGGTCTTGTTGAAGCAAACCCACCAACCCCCTTGCTTCAAACCTTTTTAAACTTGGGAATTTTTGAAACATTAGAAAACTAAACAGAACAAGAGTTTTCCCCGATTAGCTCAGCAACAGTTCTGAATTATCACAAATAACAAAAGTTATTTTTAGGATTGAAACAATGACCTCACTTTCCCAGGCATGCAGCCACAGCTGTTGTGACTGTGGGTAGGTTAGGAGTGTCTAAAGCTCACACACGACAACTCTCTGCAGAAACAAACATTCCTTCAATAGGGGTTGCTATAAGGGAAAAACTGTACACAACAAAAAATACCATGTGTATTTCCGACAGCTGGAAACACAACACAGAAATCTTTTTGTTAAAAGCATTCCATAGAACCTTTAGCGCTGAATCAAGTTGTTTGATACAACAAATGAAAATTAGTATACTTAGTGGCCTGATCTTATTTTAGGGGCAGGAAGTAATGTACAGAAGTTTAAAGTCGGAGGAGATAAAGCAAGAGTGTTGAACTCTAGTATCTCAAGCTGCTCAAGTGCTCACAATTATGCAGGAATTGTTTTCAAAATTGTAGATCAAGTCTAGGAAACCCAAATAGGGCAGTTAAAATCTGATTTCCCTGAGAGGGGAGAAATAAACAGGTGCAGAGGAAACCAGGGTTGCTTTTAAAGACAGGGAACACTGGAAGGAGCTAAGCAAGCTCACAGGAATGCTGTTCACTTCATCCGCCTTGCTTTGAAAGACGCAAGTGAAACTAAAATCAAGTGGGAAATAAACTTAAACAACTAAGTATTTTATCAAGAAAGTTTAATTATCATTCAGAAAAAAATTGAGTGGATAACTTTCTCTGAAAAAATATATTGACTCTGTGTGGGCTGTAGTTATTACACAGGAGGGAGGGACAAGACAGCCTGTAAGTCCCGTTACCTTACTTTCTGGTTGAATAACGACACCAAGTCCCATTTCCAGTCTGATTATAAAGATACATGTGGCCCAAAGAGGCTGAGATTATATAAATACAAAACAAGACAGCAAAAAGCAGTAAGCTAGGGCATGCACCGGGTTCTAGGAGAAAAACCTCAGAAATACCCAGTGGCAACAGGGAACATGTAGCTGGAATTTGGAGTTCTTCAGTCGTCTTTGTCTTTTGCTCCGTGCTTGAGGATGCGCGTGAACTCGATGTAGTTGAAATTGCCCTTCTTGTCAATGGGGGCCTCCCTGTAGAGCTCATCCACTTCCTCATCTGTGAAGCGGTCGCCCATGGTGGTCAGCAGCTCCCTCAGGTAATCCTCCTGGATGGTGCCTGGAGGGTAAAGAATGGAGGATCAGAAGACCCACACCCAACTGCACAGTCTATGCGTTCTCACGGGCCTGCAGCCCTAACAGAGACAACCAGATGCTCATGGCGTTACTCTGCTGCCTGCCTGTCCCACATCCTTCCTGTTGGCTTGGTGTTCAGCAAGAGGCCATACAAACTGTACAAGCCAATAGCAGCCACCTGCTACCTGACGTTTCCATAAAACCCTCCAGTCAAAAAGAATGGAATTGCTCACAAAACAGAAGCAGGACCGTGTGTTAGCCCTCATTTCTTTCTAGTACTGGCAATTTTAAAGGGCTCAAGTAACTTGTATGCACAATGATTAAGAACCCTTAATATACTATAGGTGGGGAAGAAATGAAACAGGCTTAGTCACAAAGCAAAAAAGAACAGACTGACAACTTCCTGGGTGTGAAATTAATACACTAAGAATACATTTCCCACAAAGTGAGATGGACAAACAAGATGAGATTAACAAAGAAACTCCAATCCTACATTTTTAAAGAAGGTCCCTAAAGTCTTAGATGGGTAGCTTTGTAGAAATCAATCACTCACTCCAGCCAACGCACATGAATGAGCTGTGGGTGGCAGTAAGCACACAACTAAAATATGCCCACCATGCACGTGTCAGGAGAGAGACACAAGTGAACAACTGGCGCATGGAAAGAGAGGAAAGGCTTATTGTTTCTGAGGAGCCAGGAAAATGTCTACAATCACACCCACACGCTCACATGTGCCTCTTTTGTGGCTGACGGCCATACGTGAAAATCAGAAGATGGCCATGCTGCGGGGAGATTGAAAGCTAGAGCGAGGAGAGCATGCTTCCACCAGCGGCCCTGCCAACCGCGGGCATTTACGTCTAGCCTACCGAGTAATGTCGGCAACCAGAGGGCGCCTTCCCTCTCTACACACACTGGCCGAGACACAAAGTGGAAATCTTAGGAAATAGACCCCATATGCTTTCTCCTCTACTTTTGCCAAAGGACCAGGCATTCCAATAGTTAACACTGTTAGTTTTAATAGTCTGTTTTGGGGGATATAGTCTTCTATATCCCAAAGCCACGATTCCAGACTCAGCTTCCTGAGCGCTGGGTTTACAGGCTCTGGTCCTGCTGTACCGCACCAAGCACTTCCTTCTTCTCAGTCAGCTCCATGCCAGCAGCATGCTCGGCACTAGCTACCCATCTCATCCCCCATTTCATCCTCATAACAGCCCTGCGAGATAAGGTATTGCCAGTTTCATCAAAAATAGAAACAGAACCTTACCAAAGTAACCTGCCCGAATACACAGCTATCACACAGCAGAAGAGGAACCTGAAACCTGCTCACCTGATACCAGAGTCTAAGGTCTTCTTGGCATATTCTAATATAGAGGTTAGACAGCACACGGGATGGATAATCTGGAGTTGAGAGATGCCTGACAGGCAAACACGACACTGCTGTGCTGTGGTCTCTAGCAATCTACCAGGCTGCTCTGGCCAGCTACTCCTTTAACACAGTACTGACAGCCAGGACCTTTAAGTAAAAGAGTAAGTACGTTTCCCAAAGAACTTGCAAATTTAACCAACAAACTTCTGAAAACGACTAATACTTAAGGAGCCCAGAAAAAGTCTATACAAGTCACACTCACACACTCATGTGGAGGGGAGGAGTAAGGTGTATGATGAGCACACGAAAAGAAAGCTGGAGAAAACCTTCAAAATGTGCTAATTCACCACACTTTAAATACTGCATATCTTGTTACATAACTAAAACAGCATTGTGATTAAGTCACCCTGACTTACCTGTTGCTTCTTCATCAAAGCAGGCGAAGGCGTTTCTGATGACATCCTCGGGATCTGTGCCATTCAACTTCTCTCCAAACATGGTGAGGAACATGGTGAAATTGATGGGGCCGGGGGCCTCATTCATCATGGCATCTAGATATTCATCAGTTGGATTTTTTCCTAAACAAAAGGAGCCATATTCATAATTATATTACGAAATACACCAACGCTTAATCACGGTAAACATTCTAGCAGGAAATGAAACCACTATATTGTTTGCTATTTGGGTTCATGATAGCAAAACAAGGGGAAAGTTCAGAGATCCACAATAAATATGTAATATTCCAGTGAGATGGCGGAAGGATTAATACTGCTTTTAATCAAGATCTCTCACTTTCTCTTTATAAGAACTTATTTTTAATTATGTATGTGTGTGGGGGGGTACATGCACAAGGGTGCAGGTGCCCAGAGAATCCTCCTGCAGCTGGAGTTACAGGTGGTTGTGAACTACTAAATGTGGGTGCTGGGAACCCAACTCAAGTCCTCTGAAAGAGCTGTATGCACTCACTTTCTCAGACAGCACCCACATACCTGCATGCACACACAGCCCTTCAGCCCAACTCTGCGTGTGCCCCAGTGGGAAACACTGCTCCAAAATCAATCACTTAGACTCCATAGAGCTTTAAGAATCATGAAAACGTTAAGGGAATCCTAGCTAATACATCAACACTGTAAGTGAACATTACCCATTGAAGCCAGCATGTCATGCAAGTCCTCCTTGTCGATGAAGCCATCCCGGTTCTGGTCGATCATGTTGAAGGCCTCTTTGAACTCTTGGATCTGGGACTGGTCAAACATGGCGAACACATTGGATGTTGCGCGCTGAGGGCGCTTCTTGGTGGTCTTGGTCTTTGCCCTTTTGCTCGACATGGTGGTGGTTAAATCCTAATTAAGAAAGAATTCACAAGGGAAATAAAATCTGTATCTAAGATTACTAAGTATGGATAGCAACAGAGATTAACGAAGATGAGTGGAATTGTCTTTTTATCAGTCAGTGGCAAGTTTCAATGGGGTAACCCAAGTGCGTCAAGATTTCTAGCCGTTCAGGACCATCACCCCAACAACCAAACTAAAAGAGAAAAACCAGTCTTCAGTTTTGAATTCATTCACTCTTAAAGTTGAAAGATTTTTTTTATAAAAAAACCATCACTTCCAATTCCACCAACATCAAGTCAAAGTTGACAGCACATCAAGATTATATACATACCCCTAGTACTACCATAGAGCCTAACAACAAAAGAAAGATAAAATCCAAGGAGGCGCGTGCACGTGTGAGTGTGTGTGTGTGCGTGCACGTGTGAGTGTGTGTGCACGTGTGAGTGTGTGCGTGCACGTGTGAGTGTGTGTGCACGTGTGTGTGTGCGCGCACGTGTGAGTGTGTGTGCGCACGTGTGAGTGTGTGTGTGCGCACGCGCATGCACGCACACAAGAGAGAGTGAGAATGAGAGAGAGAAACCTTAGATACCAGGAAACAGTAGCAGTTCTTATACATTAGCACCACGGGCTTGCTAGTGTTCAAAAGCCTAGCCTCCTGTAGCTCACGCCATCAGAAAGAATGACCAATAGAAGAGGTCTTCCCTTCCAACCTCTACTAACAGGTGCTATTCTTCCAGTCAGAGAACATTTCAGATCGCACCCTCATTTCCGGATTCAGCATCGCTCAACAACATTTTGCTGAAAGGCTAACATAAAAGCATAGAATCTCCAGGAGTTAAGTCTTACAGACTACTTTATACAGACCTGCTCTGCACTCAACACCCGATACAGCTAAGGCTTCTCTTTTGAAATCAGAGTACAAGCTGTAAGCAATTTCGTTTAAAGAACACCTCAAGATCACAGATTCTATCTTCGCTCTCTAAAAACTTAAAAGAACATCTAATACATAAAATGAAAATATTTTTCCTGTGAACACAATATAAAATGATTGAAGTGGAAAACCCCCGAGTTATCAGATAATAAAATTCTAGCATACCATTCTTCAGGGGTGAGGTGGAGATGACAGCCAGCAGAATACTGCAGCGAGCCTAAGCCACTGCTGAGTTATATTCCTCCAGGCAGGGCTGAAACAGGGACTACTGACTCCACTCTGACCAAGATAACAGTTTTAAAGCTTACGTTCTGAACACAACATTTAGCCATGATGCAGCAAGCACCATGCCCTTGCGCTAAAAATAAGTCTGTGGACTGCAAAGAATGAACCGCTACCTAGATTCCAGCACCCAAAGTGACCTCTAGAATGTTTCCTATGAGGTAAAAAAACAAAAATAAAAAACAAAAAAGAAGCTAGTTCTTACATTCTTTCCTTGACCACACCACACCATCAGACCACAAACAGCTACGGAAACATCAGAGCAGCTCTGCTCACACAGCTCCCTATGGAAATCTGGTTTCAGGTTTTCGTAGGAAATCCTTAAACGGATGGTCAGTCACAAATCCAATCCATCTGCACATAGGCAGTACAGCGGGATGTCTTTGGAAAGATGCCATGCACAGCACAGAAATTATACATTCCCAAATTTCCTACTTTTATTTCTCCTTTAGGAGACTGTCTTTTACAACCTACTGAACATTCGTAAATTCATATTTTCACTCTATTTACTACACAAAGTTGCATTCTTTCCCCCCGATCTAAATGGCTAACGGCAGATATGACGGGATGCGCCTCTTAAATGCCCTCACGAACTCCGGCGAGTGGCACATGTTTACTAGTCCACAGGTCTCCAGTGTTAAGCATAGTCCACCTTTGCAAGTCAAAAGTCATCTTCAAAAATAGCCTGTTTGTATGACAACATTGTTTCCCTTCCCCAGTGACACAGGAATGTCAGTTATGCTAAGAACAGAAAAACTGATGAGAATCAGTCAAATGGCTGACAAAGGTGGATTTTTACTCTTTAAAATCTCACGGATAACTAAATTTGATGGGTGCACTCTTAAAATTCCTTTATAAAAATGCTTAACATGCTAAAAGTCACATGTAACCTTTAAGACTATATTTTCTATTATTTAAACCATGCATTTAAAAATTAGTAAATGCACTCTTTCCGTCTCCGGCCGCCACAGGGAAAGGAGATACCACCATGTCTGCGCATGTGCAATGGATAGTGGTTTGGAACTTCTCCAGTTTCCTGATCAAGGGGAATAAGAGAATGCACAGCAATCCGCAGGCCAGCAACTCCTGCTACAACAGGCTGACTCACAGCAAGACTATGGGAGTGCAGGCCGTGGCTGGGGGCAAAGGGGTCATGGTGGTCATGAATCCCAGATCTGGTCAGCTAAAACCAGACACTTCTTACGTAAGGACCACCATCAAGAAGAATGCATGGCCACCCTCAGCGAACCAGGCACACGATCCAAAAGAACAAACACCCCCTTAATCTGGGCATGGCGGCCATCCCCAGGGCCAGTGTCATCCTGACAAGCCAGAAGCCTGTGGTGGCAAAGAGGAAAGGGACAGCCCCACCAGAGTTCCTGAGCCCCACACCCCAGAAGCAACAGAGTCCACTGACTTTTTCAACCACCAAAACATTAGTAAATGCATTACAAAACAATCAAAAAAGATTCTTTTCTGGTGTTTTATTTTGCATTAACAATAGCTTCACCCAGAACTTTAGCTCATCTCATACTTAATTCAAATGATTATATTAGGGCCAGCTAATTATATTAATGCATATCAAATGTTATTAGCATTGAACACTAGTCAAAAGTTAAAAATGTAAAGCACATACGTGACTTATCTTAAAGAAGTTAAAATATAGTTGGAGAGGCAACTATAAAGAAATGCAATGATTAGTTCAACTTATAAAATGAGCTACACACACTTCGGAGGTATGACTCTCAAGCTAAAACAATTCATAAAAATAATGAAAGAATGCAGCCGGAACAGTGGTGAATTCCTTTCATCCCAACATCGGGGAAGCAGATACAGGTGGATAGAGGACAGCCAAGGACACAAAGTAAGACCTTGTCTAAAACAAGAGAGGGGAGGCTAAATAACTCGGTGCTTTATCAGTTGGAAATTATAAACTTTGTTTATAATCAAGAGTCAGATGTTCCATCCTAATTCAAGCAGTTAATTCTTTCCAAATCCGATAACGTAACGTTGAGCAAGTACTCCCTGGGCCTCAACTTTTTCAAGGAGATGAGACTGATTCAAGTATCTCCCAAAGCAGAAACTTGGAGCTTCACAGCCGTGGGATGGTCAATAACGCATCTATACAAAACAATAGAAACTGTTTATTTCTTTCACACCGAACTACAAGCATGGCTGGAATAAACTTAGGTAAAGGGATCACATGGAGAAAGGTGCTATGATCTCAAAGAGATAATGTTTGACAGAATTGGTAGAATTCTCTTTGCTGTGGTTCTAAGACACTCTTCTACTGTCTCCAAAAGTGAAGATGTAAAACATAATTCTCATGTGAAATTCCAAATATTTTACAATCATTGTGACTATTTTTTATTTAGGGTGCATGAGAGGAACATGTGAGATCCTCCTCAATTTGGAAGCCTTGGGAAAGATCTTTGGGGTGAAACTTGAAAAGCAGGGAAATTTGCAGACTGGCCTTCTAGCGAACACAGGAGGGTTTCAAAGCATCAAAAGAGAAGGAAGGGCAATTGAAGGTGGTCGGGACAATCTGGCTTACAGATGGAAAGGCTATAATGTTTTAAGCTAAGTTAACAGTGCTTCAGCAATGACTAATATGGGGAGGGTTGTTTTTTGCAGTTCTGGGGATTGATCCTCGGGCCTCACACATGCTAGGTAAGCATTCTACTGCTGAGCTACATTCCCAACCCGAGCGATTTTGTGTGTTAGTTTGCTAAGATGGGAGTCCATGCTTAAGGAAGACATCGGACTATGAAGACATGGGAAAACAAAAGACAGATCCTCAGAGAGGCTTTCTATACATACCTGATTTTTCAGGATCTTTAGAAATGTAGTATTTATAACTAAAGCTGGGTGTGGCAGTTCACAACTAGGTATATAATCCTAGCACTTGAAGCAGGACCATCTCAAGTTCTAGGCTAGCCTGGGCCATAGTGACACTTTTTCCATAACAACAACAGAGCTGCCTGTGAAACCTATGAAGTGGGACCAATCATACTAAATTACACATGAGATTGCCTAAGTTAAAATAGGATCTCACAGCTTCTAAACTGGTAACACACGTAAAAAAGAAAAATCCTTTAACGAATATCTAAAACAAGCATACTTAGGAAAAGTTATATTAAAATACCTTTTAATGAAAAAAATCCTTAAAACTGGGTGATATATCCCTTGGAAAACTCCCATCTCAGAACCTCTAGTGTGCTATAAGACCTAGGTATTTGGCCTGCTTCAAACTCCAGATCAAATCTGTCTCATTTCATCAGTGCCATTTGTTTCCAAGAAAAAATTTTGGGGTGTGTGGAAAAATTCAGTTTTTGAAAGTATATTTTCAAGTTGGGTGTTTCAGTACCAAGGAAAGCCAAGTTTTCATTTCTCAGGCACACTTCCAGCTGAGAATCGATTCAAATTTCCCAGACAGCCACACCCAAGAAGTCCGAGCACTTTTTAAAAAGTCAATTAGTTGTCAGGATCGACTTGTCAGCTACGTCTCACTTTTGAAGATAAAAATGCTTTTCTATCAATCCTTATCAAGGCCATTCGGAAAAAGAAAATACCAGCAATTTGAGTAAACTCGCTTTTTTCACCTTTTGATACAAACTTTTGCATTTAAGAAGTTAAAATCTTAAATGATCGATCTCTAAAGTGCTAATATCTTACATATCTACTGAACGACTCTAACTAAAAACACTCCTCTGTAAAGTCGACTTAGTCCCCTCGAGAGACAAACGTAACCCCAATCTCTCCTCCCTGTTCAAACATCAAAGAAAAAGTTCTAATTAGAGGAGCGCACTCTAAGCTGCTAAATTTGAATGGGTTCTTCCTACTAAACGTAGCCGCACAGCAGCAACAACAGCTGCAGAGGGCGGCTGTGCTACGGTTTTATCTGCAAACTCTCTGGCAAGTTTACGTTAGCAACCAAACATAGTTTCGGAGTCAGCTCTGTGGGGCTCCGGTTTCACGGGCCCAGGCGTGCGGCGCCAGCGAGCTGAGCATCATCTCCTAAATTCCAAGTTTGGCAAACAGAGCAAGTTTGCGTCCCGGCCGCCCCAGCCCGCGGCTTCCCAGCCCACAGCCGCCCGCGATCACGCAGGCACACCTGTCCAGGTGTGCTCCCCGCTTCCCCCTTGCTTCCCGCCGTCCCGCGGGGACGCCTTCTCGGGACGGGCCACGCATGCCCCGAGGCCAGCCCCACTCACCCTGCCCAGCCGCGAGAATCGAGGATGTCTCGGCGGTGCTCTGCCTCCCGCTCTCACCTACTTAACAACTATCCAGCCGCCCCAGAACGGCCACTTCCGGCCTCCGCCAGCAAACCGGAAGGAAGCCTTGCCACCATTCCCACCGCCTCCGCGGGCCGGCACCGACGGGAGGGGACCCCAGGGAAGATGCCCGAGCGGCTGGCGGGCGCACGGCGCCCATGGGCAGCACAGAGCGCGGAACTTAGACCTGAGAGGGTTGTGTAGAGGATCTCTCGTTCCAATTACTGACTCTCCGTCTTTCTCGCGTCTCTTCTGGAATTGCGATCGTCTCCCCCCTTCCTCCCGCAGATGGTTGCGTCCGTCCCGCCGCTTTCCATCGCCGGCATTCCAGAGCACGGCGAGGGGCGGGGGCGGGGGCCCCGGCTCCAGTCCTTGTAGGGGAATCGCGGAGGGACGCGGGGCCGCACGTGACTGGACCGGCTCCGCCCCCGGAGCCCGCCGGCGTGGTCCCGGCTAGAACGCGCCTGTGCAGGAAGTTCGCGTGAATCAGCGTCTAGGTCAGCACCTCGGGTCCGCTCGGCGCCGAGAGGGCGTGTGCGAGCCATTTGGAAAGTTGCGAAGTGGCCTTTTATGGAGTACTTCACACTCCACGTGGGAGGGAACACAGAGCTTTCAGGGCCCCGTTGTCTCTTTGGCCCAGATTCCACTCTCGCCCAAACAAATGTTCCCTGGAACTTCCTGCAAGAGTCCCCTTTAGCCCTGGTGGCGACTCCTGCTCCACCCATCGCTCGAGGGTGACTTGGTGAAATAGGACTAAGTGCAGGCCATTTACCCCTTAGGTCTCCTTTACGGGAGTCGGCTGCCAGCGATGGTCCTGGTTAAAGGGGAAGCCTCCTGGACCGCTTCGCCCCTGTCAGGAATCCTGAGGAGGCTGTACCAGCTCGGACCCAGAAGCAGATTGCGACCCTGGCGAGACCAGAGCAGTTCTAGAGTTCCTTCATCTCCAGAGCTCTGTCGCTTGACCCAGGAAAACGAAGGCGCTGTTCTAAATGATACGTGTTAAATAGTCCTAAGACCAGCTCTTTTCTTCATGGAACATACGTGATATGGTTTAAAGTTGACTCAGGTAAAGCCACTGAAGAAAATAAAAGCCCTAATCTTATATAGGTGACAGAAACAAAATTTCCCTCCCTTCTTTGATAATATGAATCATTTGGGGTGCTAACTAAAAATATAAATAATTGGGTAATTCATCCCCAGCTCCCTGAATCAAGACCGGCAAGAGCAGGTTCTGGGGAGTCAAGGACTTAAGGGGTCCAGCATGACTTTTTGGGAAAGTTGGGCACACAGCTGGTGGCAAGCCATGACAGTACAAAGTCGAGGGCCGAGGCGTCAAACCGTGGTAGGTTCTTGGGAGGCAGCTGCGCGCTACCCTCCATCCGGTACTGGCCTGTCACACTGGGAAGCTCTGGCCTTCAGGCCTGGCAGTCCTGCGGCGGAAAATCAAAACCCCTGTAGATGATAACAAGGAAGTGGGCAGTTCAGTTTCTCCTTCACCTGGAAAACAGTGCGTTGTTGGCTTCTGTAGGAATTCCCACCGAGTCCCCGTCAAATCCGCACATTTGTACTAAACTGGAAAACACTGTGCGGGGGTCTGCGGGTTGCCCATTTCAAAATGAACAGTTGCCATCTCTGGGATTGGTTTATGGGATGGAACGGAAATGGGGGAGAATTACGGGGAACAAACATGCGAAAGGTTACAGAAGAACAAATACACCTACCAGGGGAGTGCTGGAAGACATCCCCAGAGGGCAGTTGGACTGAT
The DNA here is from genome assembly GCA_025134845.1 of Neodon shergylaensis. Lineage (NCBI taxonomy): Eukaryota > Metazoa > Chordata > Mammalia > Rodentia > Cricetidae > Neodon > Neodon shergylaensis. The sequence continues at coordinate 2,571,460 of JABTXL010004243.1, forward strand.
TCCAGGGGTTAGTGGAGGAAAGGAGAGAGGCATGTTCAGGTGTCTGGAGGGGCAGAGAACCTGGCTGTTCGGAAGTTGGTTTCTGTTTACCCTTTATTCATTTCCAGAGAACTTTGGATATACCAAGTCAATGTGGAAAAATTAAGTCTTACTACTTTACCTAACGTTCTGATATGACATGTTAATGATAGACCCACTACTGAAGGCCTCTTACGCTGTTTGATGTCCCTGTTCTTTTGGAACTTGGAGAGATCGTCCTAAAACAGCAGATGAGAACCTTCTCACTACAAGTTTGGCAGTCTGGGTTCTGTTCCATATCTTTCCTTTAGCCGACTGTGCAACTCTGAGAGCAAGTCCCTCGGTTGACCTTCTCCAGCTTGCCTTACAGGGCTTTCCCGATTAAATGTGATCATTTATAATTTTATTTTTCTTAAAGATTTTATTTTGTGCATGTGGATGTTTTGTCTGCATGTACAGCTGCCCACCAGAAGAGGGCATCGGATCCCACAGGACTACAGTTATAACCGGTTATGAGCTGCCACGTGGGTGGTGGGAATTGAACTCTGGATCTCTGGAAGAATAGCCAGAGCTCTTAACTGCTGAGTTATCTCTCCGGACCCTTATTTATAACTTTAAAAGATTTTCTATGTACAAAAGAGTGGCTTTTAAATAAGTGTGTGTGTGCATGCATGCATGCGTGTGTGTGTGTGTGTGTGTGTGTGTACGTCAGATTGAATGTCAGCTGTCTTCTTGCACCGCTGCTTTTCACTGAACCAGAAGCTCACTGTTTCGGCTAGGCTGGCCGGCCAGTGAGCCCTGGGAATCCTCCGGTGTCTGCCCCTCAGTGTTGGGGGCATATACAGCAAGTGCTTTTACCCATTGAGCCATCTCCTCAGCTTCTGGTGACTTTCATATTTTTAACTGAAACTTGGAGTAGGAAATTTATCTCAGGATTGGCAAGATGGCCCTGCTTGCCACCAAGTCTGGTGACCTAAACTCAATCCTACATGGCAGAAGGAGAGAGCCTTTTATAAACTGTCCACTGACACACCTACAAAATAAATAAACACAATAAAAGTTAAAAAGAAATGTGTATAACTAAACAATACATATCTGTGATGTTTTGCAAGATTTCCTATTCTATTAAAAATTGATATTAACATGACTGCCATACACACACACACACATATATATATATACATATATAATCACAGGCTAGTCATCTTAAATAACAAGAATTTGTTTTCCACTTTGTGGAGGCTGAGAAGTCCAAGATCAAGGAATTGTCTGGTTTGCTTCTTGCTGAAGACCCTCTTTCTGGCTCAGACACAGCCTCCTTCTTGCCCTGTCCTAGATGGCAGGGAGAGGTTTTCCCTCCTTTTCCTATGAGTGCTAACTGACTAGGGCCTCATCCTATGGTCTCTCTAAATTTTATTATCTCCTACGGTTCCTCTCTCGAAATAGCACTCACGTTCCACTAATGCTGAGGTTCTTAATAGCCAGGGGAAGAGCCAGGGGTGAGGAGTGTAGATTTTGGTTCTAAAGCAGTGGTTTTCAACCTTCCTAATACTGTGACCCTTTTATAGAATTTCTCACGTTGTGGTGACCCCCAACAAAAAATTATTTTAGTTGCGACTTCATAACTGAATTTTGCTGCTGTTATGAATCATAATGTAAATATCTGTGTTTTCTGATGGTCTTAGGTGACCCCTGTGAAAGGGTCAGTCCAACCTCAGAGAGGTCATGACCCACAGGTTGAGAACCTAAACTCTAAAGGAACACTCAGCAATGTCAGGGGACGTTTTGGATCATCGTAACCAAAGGGCTGCTGCAGGGATGTAGAGAGTAGAAGTCGGAGATGCCATCTAAAGGGCTAAGGTTGAGAAAAACTCTGTACTAGTGACTTGGGGCCCAGTATTATAATGATTATTTGGGAGTACTGTGAGTACCGAAATGACACTATTTAATTTCTTCTTCCCCAGAGTAACATGTTTATTTTCCCGAGGTCGGGGCTAATGAGAAAGAACGAGCTAATAACACGTTACAGTGTACCTAGTACATGCTAGGTATTTACGTAATATTTAACCCCCGCCCCCCCACAGCCCAGTGGGTCTGCATTAACATTTGCTTTTCTCACATAAACTGAGAGCCAATAGACTTAAGTTATTTGCAAGGTTATTCAAACAGTCATTCGAAAGCCAGAAGTATAACTTATGTCTTTGGTTTTCCAGACGTAGGAGAGAAAGAAGCACAGGGCCAATCTGTACTTCTCATATAGTGTCTAGTTATGAATACCAGCAAATCTTTGCTATTTGGATACTTATTTGGGTGCAAATAGCTAGTTGGTGGCACAATTGAAAGAAAACAATGTTTTCTAATCCTTTTTTTTTTAAATTTTAAGTGTGTGTGTGTGTGTGTATTTGTAAATCAAAGGACAACTTGTGGGACTTAGGTCTCTCCTGTCACCTCGTGGGTCCCAGGGATGAAATGCCAATCAGCAGGCGTGGCAGCAAGCACTTTTAATCACTTAGCTCTCTCACTGGCTCAATCACCTTTGATTTTTGTTGCATGTAAGAAACTATTGAATGTCGAGAAATATGGGCTTATATTCTTTGTGTTTTGAGATAGTCTCATGTAGTCCCAGGCTGCATTTAAACTCCTCATCCTCCTGCCTCTACCTCCCAAGTGCTGGGATTACAGCATGTGCCATATGCCTGTTTCTGTGCCGCTCTGGGAATCGAACATGCATACTAGGCAAGCACCAGACCAGCTGAGCTAGACTCCAGCCATCACGCTGCCTTTAACAATATGAAGTCTAATCCCTTGTAGGTGAGATATGCATGGTGTAACAGTGAGCATTAGTCTAGGAAAACAGTAGGAGGAGCTCTTGTCTTTCAAATGAAGAGGATGTTTAAATAAGTCTGTCTGATAATTAAATCTACGGCACAGGTACAAGAGCTACAAATAGAATACGAACAGTATATTAAAAGTGTATAGAAAAGTCAACATGAATGAAGAATTTCTAGTTTCTAAATTTTAGTCAATATTATTTTTTTCTTAAAAATGTTTTATGTTGCCGGGTGGTGGTGGCGCATGCCTTTAATCCCAGCACTCGGGAGGCAGAGACAGGCGGATCTTTGTGAGTTCGAGGCCAGCCTGGTCTACAAGAGCTAGTTCCAGGACAGGTTCCGTAGCTACAGAGAAACCCTGTCTCGAAAAACCAAAAAAAAATGTTTTATGTTTATTTAGTTTATTTTATGTGTGAGTGTTTTGCTTGCATTTATGTATGTGTAGTGTGTGTCCTTGGAGGTCAGAAGAGGGTGTTGGATCCCCTGGAACTGGATTTATGGATAACTGTAAGCCACCATGTGGGTGCTAGGCACTGAACCTGGGTCCTCTGCAAAAGCAACAAGTGTTCTTAACTACTGAGCTATTTTCCCGCTCCCAAATTATTTTCCATGTAATATTTTCATTACATCTTGGAAATTTTCATAATTCATATAATGGATTTAATCAAAATTCTCTTAAGCTGAGGAATGATGAGCGAGGTGAAAGCCACATGGGACCGAGGCTGGGCAGGTAGTGCAGTTGGTAGAGTGCCTGCTGGCCAAAGCCCTGAGTTCGATCCTCCGAACTCATAAATCCAGAGCAGCAGTGTATGCCTGTAATCTGTGCACTTGGGAGGGCAAGGCAGGACTCTCAGGTCATGTTCAGCTACTACTTTGAGGACTGTCTCCAAAAAGGAAAGAAAAAATGAAATGTGGAATTGAATTAAGGATATTTGAATAAACTTATTCTATGCTATTTTTTCAGTACTGATCTCAAACCCAGGGGCTTGTACATGTTCAGTAAGCACTTTCCCGCTGAGCTAAAGCCTCAGCTCTGTAGCAGTAAAAGTAAGTTAAGTAAGCGCTTAGAAAATTAGAATACGGGGCTGGAGAGATGGCTCAGAGGTTAAGAGCATTGCCTGCTCTACCAAAGGTCCTGAGTTCAGTTCCCAGCAACCACATGGTGGCTCGCAACCATCTGTAATGGGGTCTGGTGTCCTCTTCTGGCCTGCAGGCATAGACACAGACAGAATATTCTATACATAATAAATAAATATTTAAAAAAAGAAAAATTAGAATACTAAGTAAGATGCAAGACAGAATATAAAGAAAACATGTCAACTGTACAGTAACAGTTACCTTGATGATGATACTTGACTCTAAGGTTAAAAACAGGCTGCCCCATTGTTAGAAAAACTCCCACTATCATAAGCTATTTCAAAATGTTATCTTGACATAATTGATTCGAATTGTTAATGAATAAATGTATTGATCACATTATATTTATTGAGTTAATTTTACAATGCCAAAATTAGTTTTACCTAAAATAATACATTAAACAAGAATTATAGTTTAGGCTTACTTTAGCAACCCCTTTAGTTTCCTCATCTGAAAAATGGCACAATAATATTAATATAATCTACTTTTTTCAGTTTTTATGAGAATTAAGGAAGAAATTCATGCAGTTTTGTCAGTACACAACTGTGGTTGTATTGAGGCCTGGAATTTCAAGTGATAGAGATAGAGCTTACCCTGACAAATTACCATGGCAGATTTCTTTGTCTGCTTGACTGGAAGAAATGTGTTAGTGATCGTTTACTAAGGCAGTGATCACAGACTTCAGTGGTCCTCGCTGCTTCTCTTGTGTCTCTAGCCCTGTCGTGCTCTTTTTTCTTAGGTGTCAGTTCTATAATGTATCCCCGCCCCCTGTGCATGTGTATAAATGTACACGTGTATATGTGTGTATGTAGAGGCTGGAGGGAAACCTCACATAGGCACTTTTTTGGAGGGGATGGGGGATAGGCGTCTTTACTGGTCTGGGAATCTTCTAGGTAGGCTAGACTGGTTGGCCAGCAAACCCCAAATCCCAAGGATCTCTGACTCTCATTGCCATGTCTGGCTCTTTTTTTTTTAAACCACGGGTTCTTGGAATCAAATTCCAATCTTCATGCTTGCAATATACAAGTAGTTACTGAGCTATAGTCTCTGCTCATCATCATACCTCTGTGACTTCTACTCCACTGTTACTCACAGGTGATGACCTTGCTTGTAGGTCACTGAGAAAATGGTCACTTCATCGTCTACTGCCCCACATCTGCCCCAAGAGTCTTCCCTTGGTAACTAGATCCTGAAAAGCCCATTTCTCTGTCCTCTCACCCATGTCCACACTAGTAGTTCTCCCCGCTTCTGCAATATCCAGGTCTTTTTCTGTTGTATTATTCCTGTCAGCAAGACTGCTGTAATGTACCCTGTGCATAGTAGACAGAACAATAGTCCCTCAAAGATACCCATATCTGAATTCCTAGGACCTCTGTTGAGTTATATTGCAAAGAGAATTAAGGTAGATAATGAAATTAAAGCTGCTAATGAGAATAGATAGTTATTGTTTTCCTTAGTTATGATAAAAGATAAAGTAGATATAAATATTGTCACTGTAATTCTTGCTTGATAACTGTTTTGTTATATGTAATTTTACTATGTTAAAGTGAAAGCCTTTCTTTTTTGTTTAAACAGAAAAGGGGGAAATGATGTGGGAGGGTCTTCTGTCTATGTGTTACTTTCATTGGTTAATAAAGAAACTGCCTTGGCCCTTTGATAGGACAGCAGCTTAGATAGGTGGAGTAGATAGAACAGAATGCTGGGAGGAAGAAGCAGATTCAGGCAGATACCATGCCTCTCCTCTCAGAGAAGGACGCACGTTAAGATCTTTCCTGGTAAGCCACTACAGATTACTACTACCTGTGTACAGATTACTACCACAGATTACCGTGGTGCTACACAGATCACTAACTATGGGTTAAAGCAAGATGTGAGAATTAGCAAATAAGAGGCTGGAACTAATGGGCCAAGCAGTGTTTAAATGAATACAATTTGTGTGTTGTTATTTCGGGGCATAAGCTAGCCAGGTGGCCGGGAGCCAGGTGGCAGGAACACAGACTGCAGCTTCTTCTACAAATGAGCTGGCCTTAAATTAAGATTATCCTGGGCTGGAGAGATGGCTCAGAGGTTAAGAGCATTGTCTGCTCTTCCAAAGGTCCTGAGTTCAATTCCCAGCAACCACATGGTGGCTCACAACAATCTGTAATAGGGTTTGGTGCCCTCTTCTGGCCTGCAGGCATACACACAGACAGAATATTATATATAATAAATAAATATATATTTAAAAAAAAAGAAGATTATCCTGCATTGTCCCATTGCGACAAATGTCACAGAGTTTTCAGAGTGGAACATGGAGGCAGAGAGATCAGAGAGCAATGTGAGTGTAGGCAAATGGAGAGATGTAGGTGGTTTGCTTTAAAGGGGCGGGAGGAGCCAGAAGACCAAGCCTTTAACAGATGGGCCTTTGGGAAACACTTATCTAACAGGAAGAGTAGTACTTACTTCTTCCTTTCTTTTTCCCAGAGAAAGAGATCATATGAACCTCATGGAACTTCCCAGCAAGTGGGCTCCACCCCACTGAAATCAGTACCCTGGGAAACAGCTGCATTGCCAAGCACCTGTAAGTATGCTCTGGCTTTAGGCTGAATTCTCCTTTCCAGAGAAGCAATGGCAGAAGAAAGTAATATCTCATCTACGTAACTTGTAGGCACTTCACACAGAACACCTCTGTTTCTGTTGACCACAGAGCGCCAAGTCAGTGAAGCACTGTTCTTGGTGCTGGTTCCTGCCCATGAAAGCCATGGACCCAGAGGTTAATCTGAAGGGCTTCCCTAGGTCGGGGTTCTTCACTGGCCACCTGTGCGCTCCACGCATTACTTGGGTGAGGAAGAAGAAAACACTATGAAGGTGGATTTACTTACTGCCCAGAGAGTCTTCTTTTGTTTGTGTTCCCAGTGCCTTTCAAGGTAGCAGAATAGCCTATCTGCCACCTGAACACAGTAAAACTTTCGGCTGTGCACCATAAAAATTTGGGGCAAAAGCAGTAGAAAAGACACAGGGCATTTTGGGGAGTAGTTAAATAGATGATGAGAGCCGTCCTGTTTGAAACTCAGGCAAACTGAATGCCATAAAACTTCTTTTGTTCTCCTGAGTCCAAAATGAAATTTCCTCAGCTACATAGATGGTCAGATTAGCCATGGAGGGATTAGATACTGTTTAGATAGATAGGCTCAATTGTTGGGACACAGATGTGAGCCTGTTCCACCTTGTCTAAAGGTCAGAGAGTTTGAGCTTATTTCTGCTCTTTCAAAGTTGTTAACAGGTGTAGCCTGACCTAGGGTGTAGTTGCTTGGTGTTTTGGACATTAAAATGACCATTAGAGGTGCATCTGCTCCATCCTGACCAAAGGTCAGCGAATTCAAGCATACTTCTGTAGTCCTTCATTTAAAATAGGAGGGTTGGCATAGGGAGTGACTGCCTACAGGATACTTGGTCTAGGATGTGTTCATTGCTACAAACATCAAATTCTTTACTCAGGAAATAGTGACTTGATGTCTCAAGTATTGAAGCAAGTAACTGTTCTGGTTGTCCTTTGTGTCATGTTAAAGCAGTCTTTTGCTTTCTTTCCCCCTTTTCTATTGGGTTATAAAAGTGTATGAAAAATAAACACGGGCAAATTCAGCATTCAGTATTCGCTGAATTGCCCTCCTGGTACTATTCTGTCTCTGTGTTTCTTTCTTATCTCTGTTCTTCTTTTCTAGCATTTATAATTCACACACCTCTCTCTACCCTGAAACATATGGAGCTGGTGTAGCCAGGACTATGGCAGAAGTCACTCCAAAAGGTGGCTCATGACACTCAATAAAATTTATTATCCAAGGCAAAAGAGGACATTAAAGAAAATGCTTAGCTCCACTACATTAATTCCTATTGTAATTCTATTTCATAATAATTTCATATAAAATGGCTCATTAAAGACCAGGTCTTAGCATAACTTTAAAGTATTATAAATAAACAAAATTCCTCTAAGCCACATGCTACCAAGTTTAAAAACAGAAAATTGGCCAAGGGATAAAAAATAGTAATGGTAAAAACTTGAAACTATGAAGCTCAGTACCTCTTTTCCCAAGTGTGATAAACAACGATGGAAGAAATCTTTTCAACATGAAATAGTGTTGGAAAATAAAATAGAGAAACTGAGGCCCATCTGCCTCTGTCTCCCAAATCCTGGGATTGAAAGTGTGTGACACCACTGCCTGGCCTCTAGTGGCTTAGTTTTATCTTCTGGTCTTCAGGCAACCTTTATTTATAAAACATGAATAAAATATCACCATAGCGTGTAGTGGCATTTCATTTGTATAAATAAAGTTTGCCTGAATATTAGAAAAGTAAAACAGCCACTCTGTCTAGCCTTACATACCAGACAGCAGTGACACACACCTTTAATCCTAGTAGCCACACTAGCTTCCCATAGAAACCAGGTAGTAGTGGTGCACACTCTTAATCCCAGAACTAGAGAGTAATATAAGACGGGAGGAGACAGCTCTCAGTCTTAGTCTCATTCTGAGTTTTCTTGGGGGCAGGATCACCATTTTGTACTGAGGTTGAGGTAAGAGCCAGTGGCTTGCGGCTTTGCTTTTCTGGTCTTCAGGTTGAACCGCAATATCTGTCTCTGGGTTTTTATTAACTGTGCTTCAATAGTGGGCCCTTAGAGCATGCCAGAACTGGATTTAAACTTAACTCTGCCATCTACTAATTTTGTGACCTTTAGTGACTTTAAAGAGATAGAGAAACAACTCTGCCAAGCTCCCTGAACTCTAATTTTCTCATTTATACCTAGGGATAATAAGTATCTTTTAGATATTTGGGTTGTTTGTTTGTTTGTTTGCTTTTTTTTTTTTTTTTTTGGTTTTTCAAGACAGGGTTTCTCTGTAGCTTTGGAGCCTGTCCTGGAACTAGCTCTTGTAGACCAGGCTAGCCTCGAACTCACAGAGATCCGCTTGCCTCTGCCTCCCAAGTGCTGGGATTAAAAGTGTGCACCACCACCACCCAGCGAGATTTGGTTTTAAAAAAAGTTAACATTTGTTTTTGTAAAGAACCAGTATGGCATGCGATACACAGGAGTTCTCAGCAACGATGGCTGTTTATAACAGCTTAATGGTGATGTAAAAAATCCACCTATAAATCAACATAACTCACATATATTTTGAAAAAATATGTCACCCAGGAGGAAATCCAAACAGTTAACTTTAAGGATGTCCAGCCCCACAAAGAAATTTATAATACATTTAAAAATAGATGTCTCTTACATCTATTGAATGTTTCACAAAATAATCCAAATATTCTCTTTTCTTTGGCTTTTGTTTTTGAGACAAGCTAGCCTTGAACTCATGATCTTCCTGCTTCAACCTCAGTGATTGCTCCTATTATAAGTGCATGTCACCACACTGGGCAACATTGTATTATTACTGGGGTACAACAGTATGGTACATTTGGTTTCTGGCACTATAAATCAGCCTGAGTTTTCCAAATGGCAGTCTCATAAAACATACCCTGGAACTCATAATACCATCTGGAAAAACACTTCCTAAGGAAATGATTGAAAAGGAAACTTTTGTTTGTATAGATATTTGTAGCTTTCTTTTTAGTTCCAGACTTTTGTGACTTTAGAACTAAAAGAGGTGAGATGATTTTCCCTCTTATGTTTGTGTTGGAATCATCTTGGAGCTTTTAAAAAGCATTCATGTTTATTCCGAAGATCCCCACTTAGTTGTTCTAGAATACAGCCTTGTCCTAAGTATGGTTTAGAGCTGCTCAGATGAGGCTAACATGTATCCAGGAAAGAGAATTGCTCTTGCCCCTCCCTATCAATGGGCCTGAGAAAATACAAGAACCAGAGAGATTAAAAAAAAGGCCTCACAGAAGAAAACATGGGTGATGGAAGACCTAGGTGAAAATGAAGATTCACCTACTGCCTCCTTCCAACTGCAAATCCCAGAAGCACCCGCATGCTTAGCATTTAGACTAGGCAACAAAGTACAGGAGTAATTCGATGCATCCAGTAATACTACCAAACGGATGGCTATGGGCAGGGTAGAAAGGAATGCGTGCAGCTTGATGACCACAGTGACCAGGGTCCCTGCCCCTTATGCAGAGAAGCAATTGTTTCTGCTGGAACTGTTGCCTCCTTTTTGGGGAGCACAGCTCTTCCTATTAGAAGGGTGGGGCTCTGAGCATCCAGTACTCATAGGTGGCGAACTGGCCATGCAGAACAGATAAGAGTCAGCAAGTGTTCCCCCACCCCCCTTTACCTCTTTAACCATTTTATAGATTGTTCTGTGGCATGAAGTATGCTGCTCTCGCTCATCTCTAGAACGTTTCACCTCTCCCAACCAAAATTTCATGCCCATTAAATCCACCACCCCAGCCCCTGGCAACTGCCATTCCGCTTTCTGTCTCCATGAATCTGACTCTTAGAGTTGGGCCCAGGGCGTAGTGGTTTGGCTGGCTCCATCACCAGCTCTGGAGATAAACAAGGAAGATCGTACTGAAAGCTGTTCTGATCTGTTATTTGTCTGTTGATCCTGGGCCTGGCTGTTTCATCATTCTTATTTTTCCCATCTCTAAGTAGTTCCTGGTTCCTTATCAAAGGGCCATTATATGTCAAGAGACATGCTAGATACTGGGAGTCCTACACAAAGAGACCAGCTTCTGGTCTGCAGGTAATTCACAGCACAGGAAACAGAAACACAAACACACTGTTTACATATCATATGATATATATATATATATCACTATATATATATACACTGTTTACATATCATATGATATATATATCACTATATATATATATATATACACCCACTCTTTTGCTGCTTATGCAGAAATATTTTATCTGCCTTTGCTGACTTGACCAACAGTCCTAGGCCAGATTCAACTTAGCAACCAAGAGTTTCCCTCCTGAAGCAAACATGCAGAGTATGATAATTAATATTTGTTGTCAAATTGGTAGGAATTAGAATCACCATAGAAACATCTCTGGGTCACTATAGAAGCACATCTCTGGGTTACCATAGAAACACACCTCTAGGTCACCATAGAAACACACCTCTTGATCACCATAGTAGCATACCTCTGGGTCACTATAGAAACATACCTCTGGATCACCATAGAAACACACCCCTGGGTCACCATAGAAGTACACTTCTGGGTTACCATAGAAACACACCTCTGGGTCACTACAGAAACACACCTCTGGGTCACCATAGAAACACACCTCTGGGTCACCACAGAAACACACCTCTGGGTCACCATAGAAACACACCTCTGGGTCACCATAGAAACACACCTCTGGGTCACCACAGAAACACACCTCTGGGTCACCACAGAAACACACCTCTGGGTCATCATAGAAGTACATTTCCACTATAGAAAAACACCTCTAGGTTACCATAGAAGCATGCCTCTGGGTCACTACAGAAACACACTTCTGGGTCACCATAAAAACACACTTCTGAGTGTGTCTTTAAGGATGTTCCCAGAAAGGTTTAACAGAGTGGCAAGACTCACCTTGAATGTGAGTGACACCATGCCATGGTCTGGGGTCCCAGACTGAGTGAAAAGGACATAGCCAGCCGACAGCATGCTTCTCTATCTCTGCTTCCTGTCTCTGAACATACGTGACCAGTGGCTTTATGTTTCTGTCACTGTGCCTCCCTCTCATGACGGGCCACGCCTCGAGCTGTGAGCCCAGGCAAGCTCTTTCCTTCAGGCATTTTGTCATAGCAGTGAGCAAGTTAATACTGAGGGTCTGGAGAGGCAGAGTAAAGGTTCTTGTGATGGGGGAAAGAAGTGAGAGAAGGAAGTGCAGGCCCAGGAAAGAACAGAAAGAAATTAATATTTGAAGGCATGAATGAAGCATTCCACAGAAAACCAAGGCCTCTTTGGGATTGCTCGAGCTTACTGGTGGCAGAGTCTACTCCAGAGACATGGCAGCGGACAGGACCTGGGTGGCGTTGGGAGCCATCTTATCACTTATCCACTAGTGCCGTACCATCACAGGTTTGCCCTTTTCCGGAAGTCCTTCCCTTCTGCCTAGTTCGGAGGGAACTTGCTCAGGATATTTGCAGCCTGCAGGGCCTGATGGGAGACGGTTGGCTCCACATTGCCACTGCTCAGATAACTAGTTCTAATTTTAGATCCAGATCTAGTTCAGAACTGGTTCATTTAATAACTGGGTGAAACTTGGCTTCTGGAAAGAATTCTAGGCCCAGTCCTCTCACTATTTCCACTGTCCCCTCTTCCACACCCCTTCACTCCACTGCTTGCAACCCACAGCCTTAAATGATAACACAAACACATTTCTGGATTGTTTTCAGGGACATCAGAGGTTAAAAACAAAACAGCACCAAAGAAGGGGCATGTCAGAAGTGAGATATCAATTCCAAGCAGTTTCCTTTTGAGAATAAACTGTTCCTTCCAGGTAAGGTATGCTGGTCAGTTTATGAGTGAGGACAGAGCAGGTCAGTCACCTTCTAGATCAAAAACCCAGAAACTCCATCTAGAGACAACTTGAGAAGGAGTGCAGCTTTAAAGCCTAGAGGCATGACGTGGTTCTTGAAGCATTCAATAAACAGCAAGGTAAGACATCAGATACTCAAGACCCACCCTCCCTACACGCACGTAGATGCATGTGCGGTGCATGCACACATAACACACACACACACACACACACACACACATGGCAAATTTAAGCTAGTGAGGATACAAGCTAGTTACCCTACAATTGTAGGTTACTCCAACTGCAGCCTTCAAAAAACCCAGTAATTCACTTAAGATTTTTCTTATGTTTAGACGATTCTCATTGGAGAGATAGGGCTTAGAATTTGAAAATTTTTAACCACAGGGCCTGTATCAGTTATTTTTCTTCCCCTTTCCCACCATAACGTTAGATTTCCCTCTTTGTTCTCATCTGATAAAGGTGAGAGAATCTTTTAGATGTCGCTTTATGAAGCTCTAACCGGGAATCATGTCTTCCTCCTGTGCCACGTCCTTACTGCATTGTGTCACCGAGTCCACCATCGTGTAATTGTCTCTAAGCGATCTTTTCACTCTGCAGTGTGCTGTGCTGTGCCTCGGTGTGCTGGGCTGTGCCTGGGCATGCTGCGCTGTGCCTCAGTGTGCTTCATGCACTAAACTGAATATTTGCAGACTTTCCTTTTTTCATATTGTAGATACATGAGTTTTAGTCGTGAATTAAAGCTGACAGCCTAGGAAAAAGCTTTCTTATTTTAGGTGGAATTTGGTTCTTAATTGTTTTCTTCACATTTCATTTCTTTTTTTTAATATTTATTTATTATGTATATAATATTCTGTCTGTGTGTATGTCTGCAGGCCAGAAGAGGGCACCAGACCTCATTACAGATGGTTGTGAACCACCATGTGGTTGCCGGGAATTGAACTCAGGACCTTTGGAAGAGCAG
>JABTXL010004243.1:2589902-2615471 GCA_025134845.1 Neodon shergylaensis
ACTCCTGTGCTTCCACGTGATGGTTGTGATGGCTTGTAGATGAACCACTTCTCCTGTGCTTCCACGTGATGGTTGCTATGGCTTGTAGATGGACCACGTCTGTGCTTCCATGTGATGGTTGCTATGGCTTGTAGATGGACCACTTCTGTGCTTCCATGTGATGGTTGCTCCATCATTGTTTAGATACTGCCACCCACATGGTTGGTCACTTTATCATGTGTTCAGACACTGTCCTCCACATGATGGTCACCCTGTCACATGTTCAGACACCATCCTGATTTTCTTTTATTCTGGAGATACCAACCCTGGTGGCTAAGGGCCACCTGATGCACTCATTTCAGTTGAATTTTCCCTCTAAAAACCCAGTTTTTAAAAGCAGTCTCATTCTGAGAGTCGGAGGCCCTTTAGCACACCAGTCTGGGGAAAGGGTATAATTCAGCCCATTGTAGCCCTCTAATTCATCTCTTGGCTTTTCTTCAACAATCTGTTCTTCAGACATGTGCAAGGGCTTGCTTATTCAGAGACTCTTAGTGGCATCTCAGCTCTCTGAGTAAAAGTCACACCCTTTGTATCTCCTTTAGGAGCCTGTACTATCTGCTCGTCCTCTCTTCCTGCAACCCCACTGTTAGCTCTGCATGGAGACAAACACATTTGCTCTTTCTTGGTGTTTTGGCGTGAGTGTTTCATCTGGAGCACGTAGTGGTGAAGCTTGGTCTATCTGAGGGACCCTTGGCAGCTCATTCCCTATGGTGGGATGCCATGCTCAGCCTTAATGCAGGGGGGACGGGCTTGGTCCTGCCCCAACTTAATGTGCCAGACTTCCTTGACTCCCTATAGGAGCCCTTACCCATTGGGAGGAGTGGATGGGGGAGGAAGCTGGGGGAAAGTAATGGGGGGGGCGTGGGAAGGAGAACTGTGGTTGAGTATAAAATGAAATTTTAAAAAATAGATAAATAAAATAATAAAAAAAGAAAATTAGAAATAGACACTACAGAGTGTTTGAGAGAAAAGCACAGTAGCCAGAGAGGAAACTTTGTTTGACTGTCCTAAGCAAGCAAGAAAAGAACACATAATGGCAGGGAGGGGATTTGTGAGTGCCCGGTTAAGCTGAACTTACAGTCGTTCCTATTCACTTCTCCGAACCATTGCAATCTGCATTTTTCTACACTGGCTGAGATGAATTGTTCTTGGGGATTGTTCAGTCAAGAACTGTTCTCTTGCAGGTTGCCCCCTCCTCTCAAGGGCACACGATGTCTTTGCCTTTCTATCAGAAGTCCCACCAGCACTATGACCTCAGTTACCGGAACAAGGACCTTCGCACCACCATGAGCCATTACCAGCAGGAGAAGAAGCGCTCTGCCATCTACACGCATGGCTCCACCGCCTACAGCAGCCGCTCTTCCGCAGCACACCGCCAGGAGTCGGAGGCTTTTAGTCAAGTGTCAGCATTCTCCTCCCAGCAGCAGGCTGCTCAGGCTTACAGTCTTGGAGCGTCCCAGTTCTCTCGAGGGACTGACGTCAGCCGGAAGACAGCCTCGGCTTATGATTATGGCTATTCCCACGGGTAAGTTAGGAGCAGCCTCCAACCTCGGGCACATGCTCTGTCTTAAATATGGCGACCCTGTTATTCCAGGTGTGGAGGGAGACCCCAGCACTGTGTCTGACGTTTCCCCTTTACTGTCTGTTTGAAATTCACGGAGTTATGAGTCTCACTGGAGTCTCGCTTGAGCCATCCACTGCAGTGGTATTTCTAGAAACAAGGAAGTTTTGGTTACTCTGGCAGCCACAGGGCTAGGAAACATTTTGATACTCAGCAGGTCTCTCGGGCTCATAGTGTTTCGGCTTAGATTAAAAGCCAGTACAGAATATAAAATTCACAGGCGCCAGGGAGCTAATCTACAGCAGAGATGCATTGGAATTTTTCAAAATCGGAAAACCAGTGCTCCAAGTCCCGAGTTATTATTCAAGCAACGAGTATTTTCTCCATCTGGAATATTCTATACAGAAGCCCGGCCTTCTCTGGGTGAGCCTGCGAACGATAGAACAAGCATGCGTTGGGTCAAATTAGATCACTGACCACACACAGCAAGGAGACTCTACTCCCAAACAAAAGGTCACGTGGGATTCTAGGAAGAGTAAATCGCAGGTGAAGGTCTGCTCTACTATGTAAACCCCGACTCTTGCTTCCTTGAGAACAGTAAAGTTAGCATAAATATGAACGGTTATATTAGAAAGGTCCCATTTGGATCTCTTTGCCTGGGGTCGGGGTTAAGGCTACTTTCCTGACTGAGGTCTTCCAGGTGAGAGTGGGAAGTTTCCTTCTTTTAAGAGATACTAATTTATTTCAGTGTATGTGTGTGTGATGGTATGAGTTTATGTGTACCACTTGCATGTAGGTGCCCACAGAGACCAGAAGAGGGTGCCAGAGCCCCTGGAACTGGAGTTTTATGTGGTGGTGTGAGACACACAATGTGAGAGTTGGGAACGGAACCTGAATCCTCTGAAAAGGAGTTAATGCTCTTGACTGTTAATCTAACTCTCCAGCCCCAGATAGTCCATTCTCATCAGTACCAGAAATTAGTATTAGTCAGGGCTCCCCAGAAGAGCAGAACTGGTAGAATGAAGATATATAATATATAGTAGTATATATATTACACACAGACAGATACATATGGGATTTATTAGAATGGCTTACAGGCTGTGGTCCAGCTAGTCCAACAATGGCTGTCTACGAATGAAACGTCCAAGAATCCAGTAGTTGTTCAGTCAACAAGGCTGGATGTCTCATCTGGTCTTCAGAATATGCCCAAATACTGAAAAAGTAGCCTTTAATGCAAGTATAGACCTGCCAGTGAGAGTGAGCGCAAGCACGCAAAGAGAGCAAGTCTTCTTCTTCCACATTCTTTATATAGGCTGCCAGCAGAAAGTATGGCCTAGATTAAAGATCTTCTCACCTCAAAAGGTTTGAATTAAAAGTGGTTCTTACCATTTCAAATGATTTTAATTGAGAAAAAAAAACCTTCCCAGGTGTACCTAACCTTTTGGGTTTTAGTTAACTCTAGATGTGGTCAAGTTGATAATCAAGGATAGTCATCACAGTCCACCCCTTGTCAACTTGACACACAATCATATCTCCTTATGTCATGCTTAATTTTAACATGAAAACAATAACTAGTTCATAATTATACCTAGCATGATATAACTATTCCATATACATTTGCAAATGCATTGTATATTTAACCAGTTAATAATTATGCCTAACATGATATAACTATCCCTTGAACAACTGCATATGCATTATAAATTTTTGAAAAATTTTGGAATTGGTGACAATGTTCCTTGAGGAATATTATTTTAGTATCTCAAACCTAAATATGATAACCACTAATTTTTTCGTAATGATATTATACTTATGCATCATGTTATCATGTTACATTACATGATTAAAAAAAAAATTGAGGAGGCCAGGAGGAGGGGAGGGAGTGGGAACAGGGATAGCTATGTATAATGAAAAAATGTAGTATTGAAAATTCTTTTTTTTATTACTTAAAAAAATACCAATCCAAATTTCCACTCCCTCCCCTCCTCCCAGTTCCCTCCCTCTCCCTCCACAGACCCTCCCACCCCACCCCTCCATTCCTAAGAGAGGGCGATGTACCCCGCCCTGTGGAAAGCCCCAGGCCCTCCCTACTACGTCTAGGTTGAGCAAGGTTTACATCCAAAGAGAATAGGATCCCATGAAGCCGGTATATGCAGTAGAGACACATCCCAGTGTCACTATCAGTGGCCCCTCAGTCTGCCCCAGCTGTCAACCCCCTTCAGAGGGACTTGGTTGTTCCCATGCTCATTCACTCCCAGTCCAGTTGGAGTTGGTGAGCTACCATTAGCTCAAGCAAACTGTCTCAGTGGATGACCCCCTCATGGTCTTGAATTCCTTGCTCATACTCTCCCTCCTTCCACTCTTCACCTGGATCTTGGGGGCTCAGTCCAGTGCTCCGATGTCGGTCATTGCCTCTGTTCCTATCTGTTCTTGGACGAAGGTTCTATGGTGATATTTAAGATAATCATCAGTCTGACTACAGGGTAAGGCCAGTTCAGACACCCTCTCTTCTATTGCTTAGGATCTCAGCTGGGGTCATCCCTGTGGGTTCTTGGGCATTTTTCTAGAGCCAGGTTTCTTGCTAACTCCATAATGGCTCCCTCAATCAAGATATCTCTTTCCATGCTCTCATATCTGTCCTTCCTCCATCTCTACTATCCCATTCCCTCAAGTTCTCCTCAACCCCCCTTCTCTCCCCCCTATTCCCCGCCCCCCCAAATTTTTGTCTGATTCCAATTTCCAGGTGGGTCTATATATGCTTTTCTTTGGGTTCACCTTATTACTTAGTTTCTCTAGGATCCTGAGCTATAGGCTCGCTGCCCTGTTTATGACTAGTATCCACTTAGGAGTGAGTACATACCGTATTCATCTTTGGGGGGGCTGGGTTACCTCACTCAAGATGATGTAATTTCATCCACTTGTATGCAAAATTCAAGATGTCATTGTTTTTTACCACTAAGTAGTACTCTAATGTGTAGATGTGCCACACTTTCTTTATCCATTCTTCAGTCGAGGGACATCTAGGTTGTTTCCAGGTTCTGGCTATTACAAATAATGCTGCTATGAACATAGTTAAACAAATGCTCTTGTAGTATGATTGAGCATCTTTTGGATATATTCCCAAGAGTGGTATTGCTGGATCCTTAGGTAGGTTGATTCCCAGTTTTCTAAGAAACCGCAACACTGATTTCCAAAGTGGTTGCACAAGTTTGCATTCCCACTAGCAATGGATGAGTATTCCCCTTGCTCCACAACCTCTCCAGCGTAAGCTATCATTAGTGTTTTTGATCTTAGCCATTCTGACAGGTGTAAGATGTTATCTCAAAGTTATTTTGATTTGCATTTCCCTGATAGCTAAGGATGTAGAACATGTCCTTAAGTATCTTTTGGCCATTTGAAATTCTTTTGATGAGAATTCTCTGTTTAGTTCAGTACACTATTTTTAATTGGGTTATTCAGAATTTTAATGTCTAATTTCTTGAGTTCTTTATATATTTTGGAGATCAGTCATTTGTCTGATGTGGAGCTGGTGAAGATTTTTTTCCCATTCAGCAGACTACCTTTT
Source organism: Neodon shergylaensis (assembly GCA_025134845.1). Classification (NCBI taxonomy): domain Eukaryota; kingdom Metazoa; phylum Chordata; class Mammalia; order Rodentia; family Cricetidae; genus Neodon; species Neodon shergylaensis. The sequence continues at coordinate 2,595,068 of JABTXL010004243.1, forward strand.
TGTCTTATTGACTCTGTCCTTTGATTTACAGAAGCTTCTCAGTTTCAGGAGATCCCATTTATTTATTGATGCTCTCATTGTCTGTGCTACTGGGGTTATACATAGGAAGTGGTCTCCTGTGCCCATGCATTGAAGGTTACTTCCCACTTTCTCCTCTATCAGGTTCAGTGTGGTCGGATTTATATTGAGGTCTTTAATCCATTTGGACCTGAGTTTTGTGCATGGCAACAGCTATGGATCTATTTTCATTCTTCTATAAGTTGACATCCAGTTATGCCAGCCCCATTTGTTGAAAATGCTTTCTTTTTTCCATTGTATCTTTTTTGTTTCTTTGTCAAAAATCGGGTGTTCATAGGTGTGTGAATTAATAGCCGGGCAGGTCTTCAATTCGATTCCATTGTTTTTTATGCCATTACCATTACATGATTAAAAAAAAATTGAGGAGGCCGAGAGGAGGGGAGGGAGTGGGAACAGGGATAGCTATGTATAATGAAAAAATATGGTATTAAAATTCTTAATAAAAAGGCAAAAAAAAGAGAAATTGAGGAAAGAAAACACAAATATATGTACAAATACTTTCTTATCAAAACATGACAGAAACACTCCTGTCAGTTTTAATCTTTGGTTCTGCAGCTTGTCACGTGGCCTTAGCTGGTGTTTGTAACTCCCTTCCTCTACTACTCATTCTGCGATTCCTCCACCCTCAGCAAAACCTTCAGAAGATCTCAGTGTTCCAGACCGCAAACTCAGTGATCACTTTGGGTGCCGAAGCAGAAGTGTTACAGTGAGTCCGTAGTCCCTCAGAGAAGGGGGTTGTCGTGACACTGTACCATGGAAGCTTCTCTGGGGCAAATCCCATGTTTTTGCAGTTGACTTAGCTGTGTTTGCTCATCTAGCCCACTGTGCTGGGTAGATGTTTGTTTCCTCAGTCTGAGACAATTTTTATTTTACTACTCTTGTTTTGTTTTGTTTGAGATGGGGTTTCTCTGTGTAACAGCCCAGGCAGTCCTGGAACTTGCTTTGTGGCCCAGGCTGGCCTCAAACTCACAGAGATCCACCTGCTTCCCAAGTGCTAGGATTAAAGACATGTGCCACCACTACCTGGCTATTTTACCTCTCTCTCTCTCTCTCTGGTTTTTCGAGACAGGGTTTCTCTGTAGCTTTGGAGTCTGTCCTGGGACTCTCTCTGTAGACCAGGATGTATTTTACTACTCTTAATAAAACATTTTATGGGAACTAAAAAAAAGACATACAAGATATACAAAGTTTTTAAGTAAGTCTATTTATAGTCTATAGAAAACATTACTCGTTTTTAAAATGTAGACATTGCTGGGCTGTGTGGCTTCTAACCACCTGCTGCCTCTAATGCGCTTCTCCGAGGCTTAGGTGGCATTTTTCATAATAAATGGAATATATTAAGGCTTCCAAAATTAAAATATAAAATATATATCAAGGCGACTGGAAAAAGTGTCTCTCTCGGGGCATACAAAGGTTACTGGGGAAATAATGCAGCGGCCCATGTGAGTCGATGTGGAGACGGCAGAAATTCCTAAGTCCCTGTTCCACAGCTTCATGTTGTCAGTGACAGTGACCTCGAGGGAGTCCGGCAGGTTCAGTAACAGCAGAGTCTGCCAGGGTCTACCTGGAATGCACGATGGCAGCACTCTGAAATTCCACTTGGAGTGGAACAGGATCCTTTTGCCATCTCACTTTCGTAGGTCATACTCTGCCTTGGGACACTCAGAAGGAGCTCCTGTTGGCTTCAGAAATGGAAATATTGTCGCTGAGGAGAATCTATTTCTTGTAGCACTTATTTCAAATGAATCACCTCCCAAAGGAAAGTTGGGAGGAATTAACACCACATGTGCGTGTGCCAGCATCAGCTTGTTCTCTGGAGGAATGTTCCACAGCGATGCTCAAGGACCACATTTAGGAGAGCAGCTGCCTTGCACTGAAAGGATTAGATGTTAAATCTCCGTCCTCCTGGATTGTCTGCTCCGGGTCTGCAGAGGATGCTGTTTTTATGATCATGAAGTTATGAGCTATATTCTTATGTATTTATTTCATTTTCCCTACCTGGAAGAATTTTGATAGAATGTTCTACATTTATATTTTCAAATGACTTTATTTCTTTAGCTCCACTGCAGACTTATGCTCAGACCACTTTAATTTTACATGGTTTATTTAGATGCTATGCAGTATCCTTATTTATTCAGAATTTGATACATCATCTCAAACATTAGTAATTGAACTGGATTTTTGGAGAGCGTGAGGGAACCCTGCTATGGAACTTTAGACAAACTTTACACAGGAACTAAACTATAATCATGTGTCACACCACCTGTTCCTTCTGTGTGTGTAGGTTAGTGTTTATTAATGGCTCGCTATGTTCAAAGAAGATAGAGTTCAAGATTCTTGGTGGGAACAAGATGAGCTAGAAATAGTGCATATGGGGAGGGAAAATACCAGTGCCATCCTTTCTCCTTCATATCCTGAATGTAGAAGAGAAAGACGCCTAACATAACCTTGGAGGCATTTCAGTCTTTCATTTTTAGAACTAGGAGTAACAGATGCAGGCTTAGAATCTTTATAGTTTCTTCAGGTTGTTTTTAAGTTTATTCAAAAGGAAAGGATTTTTCCTGCTAAATGAGCTATGTCTTCTGATTGTGAACAGTGTCATTGATAAAGGCCCCTGCATTGGAATTGGGCTCCTCTGCAGTGTATGTAAACACTAGGCTAGGTCTATTTTTACCCTCTACTTTGTAGTTAGATGTCCAGTGTTAACGTGGAAAGTACGGAGATTTAAATGTGCTCAAGGCTTGGCTGACCTCAGTGAGTCTTGCCTGGAGTCAAGGTGGTTTGCTTGGAGTCAGTGAGTCTTGCTTGGAGTCAGTGTGGCTGTGGTACAGATTGGTGACTGGCTATGTTACAAAACACATTAAATGCCTTTAGCTCATGGTTACATTGAGAAAAAAAGACCCTAAAGACAGTACCAACCCTGTCAGAATGGCAAATTTGATATTTTGTGTGACAGCGGTATCAACAATAGTTATCAAAGGGAGCTGCAAGGGCTCTGTGTGTGCGTTTTCATGCATTGTGCGTGCACGCACGCGTGGAGGCCGGAGGCCAGTGTCTGGTGCCCTCCTCTGTCACTTCCCACAGTTTTGAGACAAGCACTCTCACTGACCCAGGATCTTGAGAGGTCAGCTGGATTAACGGGACGGCAAGTCCTCCAGTGCTGAAATCATGGTCCACATGGTCACAACGTTCAGCTCTCTCCATGAGTGCTGGGATCTACCTCACATCCGCATGCTTTCACAGCACATGCTTCACAGCCTGAGCCACATCTCACGCCCGGGTTCTGTAACTCGGACTTTCCTGCTCTTCCACTTCCCTTTGATCTCCAACTAAGCAGGAAATAATAGGACATCTTTGTTTGGGTACCAGAAGATGGTTGGCAGTATGGCTCAGTGGGTAAAGGTTCTTTCACCAAACCTGCTGACCTGAGTTCGATCCCCACGCCTGGGGTGAAATGTTGAGTCTGTCAGCACCTTCCTGCTGACCAGGCAGTGGGGAAGCCTGCGCAAACTGTTTCAACAGGTTTAACCTTTTCCCAGCACTCTCTGGGAATGAGGAAGTGATGCCCTCTCTAGTCAACTACAGGACCATCTACATTGTGAGTTGGGGTATGTCAGTGTAACTTTACAAGGACAGGAAAATTCAACTCAAGGCATCTCTTGATTCTACTGTTGTCTGCCTAGAATACAAGGAGCAAGGTCTCCCGTTCTTGCTTTAAAATGGACCAGGCTGAGTGTAGTGGCACGTACCTTTAGTGCCAACACTTGGGAGGCAGAGGCAGGTGGATCTCTCGGAGTTCCAGAACAGCCAGGCCTACAGAGTGAATTCTAGGACAGCCAGGGCTACATAGAGAAGCCCTATCTCAGAAAAAAAAAAACCCACAAACAAACCCAAAACCCAACCCAAACAAACAACAACACCCCACCCCTTCCCACATACACAAAACTCAAGTACAACAAAAGGTGTAGGTGTAGTTTCTGTCCTTGCTGGTCCCGCAACTGTTCTTGCATTGTCACCTTGCTTCCTCTGTGTCTGCGTGTAATTGCAAACAGAGCATCTCCTCTTCCCAGAATTCCCCCAGTGTGGTTGCCCCACCTGTACTTCCTGCTTGGCTACTGGCCAGTCAGCATATTATTAAAGCAATATAAGTGACAAATCTTTACAGGGTACAAGAGCATTATCCAACAGCAGAACTGTTAGGAAACCAGTGAGATGCTCAAAGGTTAAGGTGTTTACTGTTGCAAAGCCAGCCCACGAACCTGAGTTTAATCCATGGAACCCAAGAAAAAGGACAAGGAAAGAAACGTTAAGTATATTAGCTATAGATTTTCATATAGATAGAACCAAACATTTTCATTAGGGTGAGGAAGTTCCTTTCTTGTTCCATTTTGTTGAGAGATTTTAAATAATATTTACATTTTTTGTTATGCGTGCTTGAGTATATGCATGTGTACCTCGTGCATGCGGGAGCCCATGGAGGACAAACCACCCCTGAAAAAGGAATTAGACAGTTGTTAGCTGCCGCGTGTTTGCTGGGACCTGATCCTTGGTCCTCGCAGGGACAAGTGTTAACTACTGAACCATATCTCCAGCTCCTGCTGAGAGATTCTTTTTTAACATGCATGAATACCAAATTTTGTCCAATCCTCTTTTCTTTTTACACCTATATTAGATGATAATGTGAGTTTTGTTTTTATCCTGTTGAAGTAAATCAACCTTGAATGACAGGGTTCACTTCACTTCACTTGGTTTTATATCCTATTACACCTAGATTTTAAGGACTGGAGGTTGAAACAAATATCCCTTTGGTTTGTTTGTTTTTTTAGTACATGGGATCACTATGTAACCTTATCTGACCTGGAGCTAACTAGACCAAACTTTGAAGTCATAGAGATCCTCCTGCCTCTGCCTCTTGGGATCTGGGATTGCAGGCATGTGCCACCATGTCTGGCACTTACTAGATTAATTTTTAAAAAATATTATTTATTTTTTGGTGTATGTGTGTGTGACTGCTTCTCTGTATGTATACCAAGTGCATGCCTGGTACCCAAGGAAGCCAGAAGAGCGTGTTGGATCTCCAGGAACTGGAATTAGAGATGGTCATGAGCCACCATGTTGGGGTACCCAGTACCTAGTACCCTTAACCATTGCACTGTCTCTCCAGCCCCAGAGGCAGTTTTTTAATGCTTCGTGAACTTGTTTGTATATCTATGTTCATAAAAAAAGTACTGGGCTGTAGCCATATTTGATGTATTTTTTAAATTGTTTTGATTGAGCTATACATTTTTCTCTGCACCCCTCCATCCCTCTCCCCTCCCCTTCTACCCTCTCCTGTGGTCCCCATGCTCCCAATTTACTCAGGAGATCTTGTCTTTTTCTACTTCCCATGTACATTAGATCCATGTATGCCTCTCTTAAGGCCCTCTTTGTTGTCTAGGTTTTCTTGGATTGTGAATTGTAGGCTGGTTTCTCTTTGCTTTATGTCTAAAAGCCACTTATAAGTGAGTACATATGATATTCATCTTTCTGGGTCTGGGTTACCTCACTCAACATGTGTTTTTTTTCTAGATCCATCCGTTTGCATGCAAATTTTAAGATGTCATTAATTTTTTCTGCTGTGTAGTACTCCATTCTTTGAAGTACTCCATTCTTTGGTTGAGGAGCATTTAGGTTGTTTCTGGGATTTGGCTATGACAAACGATGCTGCTATGAACATAATTGAACACATGTCCTTGTGGCACGATTGAGCATCCTTTGGGTATATACCCAACAGCGGCATTGCTGGATCTTAAGGTAGATTGTTTCCTAATTTTCTGAGAAATCACCATACTGATTCCCAAAGTAGCTGCACCAGTTTGCACTCCCACCAGCAATGGAGGAGTGTTCCCTTTACCCCAAATCCTTTCTAGCATAAGTTGTCATCAGTATTTTTGATCTTGGTCATTGTTACAGGTTTAAGATGGAATCTCAGAGTTGTTTTGATTTACATTTCTCTGATGGCTAAAGATGTTGAACATTTCCTTAAGTGTCTTTCAGTCTTTTAGATTCCTCTGTTAAGAGTTATCTGTTTAGGTATGTACCCCATTTTTTAATTGGATTATTTTTTTTTTTTTTTTTGCTGACCAATTACTTGAGTTCTTTGTATATTTTGAAGATCAGTCCTCTGTTCCATGTGGGGTTGGTGAAGATCTTTTCCCATTCTGTAGGCTGCTGTTTTATCTTGTTGACTGTGCCCTTTGCTTTTCAGAAGCTTCTTAGTTTCAGAAGGTCTCATTTATTAATTGTTGCTCTCAGTGTCTATGCTACTGGGGTTATATTTAGGAAGTGGTCTCCTGTGCCAGTGTGTTCAAGTCTACTTCCCACTTTCTCTTCTATGATGTTCAATGTAGTTGGTTTTATGTTGAGGTCTTTGATCCATTTGGACTTGAGTTTTGTGCATGGTGATAGATATGGATCTATTTTCATTCTTCTACATGTTGATATCCAGTTATGCCAGCACCACTTGTTAAATATGCGTTCTTTTTTTCATTTTATTTTTGCTTCCTTGTCAAAAATCAGGTTTTCAAAGATGTGTGGATTGACATCCGGGTCTTCTATTTGGTTCCATTGGTCCTCCTGTCTGTTCTTATGCCAATACCAGGCTGTTTTCAGTACTGGAGCTCTGTAGTAGAGTTTGAAGTCAGGGATGGTAATGCCTCCAGAAGTTCTTTTATTATACAAGATTGTTTTGGCTATCCTGGGTTTTTTGCCTTTCCATATGAAGTTGAGTATTGTTCTTTCGAGGTCTGTGAAGATTTTGATGGGATTTTGATGGGCATTGCATTGAATCTGTGGATTGCTTTTTGGTAAGATTGCCATTTTCACTATGTTAATTTATCTTGATGTCTTGATCAGTGCTATTTTAACATATTTTTTTAAAAATATGAAAGTAATCATTACTATTTCTTCTTTAAATACTTGATATATTTAAATATTTATTATATTTAAATATTTGATATAAATATAAACCACCTAGCTGTCTGCTTTTCCTTGTGAGAATATTTTAGATTATTAATTTAATTTCTTGGCTTTGGTCATTTATAGTTTTACATTTCTTCTTGAGATAGTTTTGATCATTTTAGTCTTCACAGGAATGATTCCATTATATCTTAGTAGTCTGGTGAGTTGACGTGGAGGCGTCTACACTACTTTCCTAGGAGTCTCTTGGTTTTATAGGCCTGGCTATAATGATTCCACTTTCATTCTTGGTTTTAATAACTTATTTCTTTATTTTCATGATTAAACTACTAACTTTTTTTCAAAGTTTTCTTTGGGGGCATCTTCACTGATATTATCTGTTTCAGTTCTGTTTCCTGTTTCATTGTTTCTTCTTGAATTTTTGTTATGTCACCTTTTCTCTGTGCTTATTTTAATCTACTTATGATAGTATATACATTTAGATATTACAGTATTTAAAGTTTCATTTCATTCTGGGCAAACCTTCTGTCTCCACAGTATATCCTCTAGCCTTCTTTTCTTTTGAGACGGGGTCACTAAGTTACACAGGCAGGCCTTAAACTTGTGATCCTCCTGTTTCAGTCTTCCCACAAGTGGACTCTAACTTCCGTATAACACAATAGATAACTGTATACAACTTTTAAAAAGAGATTCATTTCTTAAATGAAGAACCATTTCCCCATTTAATGTATTCCTTGGACTTCAGAGCTGAGTCTTGATATGTTATGTTTTATCCTTGCCTTTTGACTAGAGGAATAGATGAACAACTAACCTCGGTAGTGAGACTCCTGCTTCTGCAGTGGTGTGTGTGTGTGTGTGCGCGCGAGAGGGCACAGTGCACAGATGTGGATGCGAATTGAGGCTAGCGGTTGGTCTCCAGTGTTGCTCTCAGGTGCTCTCCATCTTGGTTCTTTGGGGAAAGAGTGTCTCATTGGTCAGGAGCTTAGTTTAGGCTGACTGGCCAGTGAGCTTAGGGATCCCCTGTCTCTGCCACTGCAGGACTGGAATGAGAAATACACATTATCACACTTAGCTTTTTAACATTGGTTTTGGGGATTAAACACAGGTCCTCATACTGTCATAGCGAATACTTTATCAACTGAGCATCTCCCAGGTGCCTGCATTGCTCATTTTTAATAGCTCTTCAGCTGTTAAGACATATAGTACCATATGATTACAGGAATTGGAATCTCGATTCCACATCAGTCAGTCAGCATATTTTGGATGTCAAATGTAGCTACCTAGTGCTGAGGATCGAAAAGTAACTAGGATCACTCTTCAGTAGGAAAGACAACAGAGAAGCCAGCAATGCAGCGTCGCCCCGAGCACGTAAGGATGGTTGACACTGAGTTTGAGGCAAAGGCCACAAAGCAGGCCCACATTGCACCACTTTTCTGTAGTGCTTGACAGGGTATTTTCAGAAAGCATATTCCTTGAGCATTCCCATTCATTTCAGGAAACCAGAACAATTCACACAAGTCATGTGATGATTGCAAACATAATTTTAAGTAACTACATTTTAATTTAAGTTGAATAATTATTTTACTTTTTATCTGACCTGTGCTGATTTTATAACCCCAAGCTACGATTCAGTAACAGAACATCAGCATCAGAGTCATTCTAGACACTGTGGTCTCCACAGTGGGGAGTCCATAAGTTGGGAAGGTATAGGGAGAGGTATACCTCTTCTTTTTATCTTCCTTTTTAAAAAAAGGTTTATTATTTATTATCTATACAGTGTTCTTCCTGCATGTATGCCTACAGGCCAGAAGAGGGCACCAGATCTCATTACAGATGGTTGTGAGCCACCATGTGGTTGCTGTGAATTGAACTCAGGACCTTTGGAAGAGCAGCTAGTGCTCTTAACCACTGGACCATCTCTCCAGCCCTTCTTTTTATCTTTCAAATTAAATTTTGTCTTTTAATTTTCCATAATAATTCATCAAGTGAGACTGTATAGTTGTGCATATGAGAATTTATGAGTAAACAAGTATGTCTGAATTAATATTTTAATTAATAATTTCAGTTGATTAATAGATTAATCAATAAATAAATACTTGATTAAGTGTATTGTAACAAAAGTGGGAGACCAGTGGTGTAGTAGAAATGATACTAACCTGCAAATCAAGAAAGCTTGGGTACAAACCCCAGTTCAAACACCAGCTTGCTGTACGAACATGGAAGCATGACTCTAGGCCTTGGATTCTACCCCCATGAGAAGAACTTAGTAAATAAGTGTCCCTGAGATACTGTATAGCTCTAGAGTTCTATAAATACTTTTCCTGCTAAGTATTATCCTGTCGTGGTCCAACTGAGAAAACATACTTTTGTTTGTTGAGGCAGAGTCTCAGTCTGTAGCCTTTGCGTCCCAGAGCATGCTATGTAGATCTCAAACCTGTGCTAATCCTCCTGCCTCTGTTTCCCACCTGCTAGAATTACAGGTGTGAGTGTTAGCACACCTGGTGTGAAGACTACAACTGCCAGCAGCACAGGTGTGTGCCAGCATACCTGGTGTGAAGCCTACACTTTTATCTGTTCAGTATTTTAATTAGATTCATAGGTCAGCCTATTTTTGGATTCCTAGAGTGGTTTCTGGCCTTTGATTCCATTCCTTCTCCATGGTACCACTGGCCATAGATGTGATAATATACGTAGCAGGAGATTTATTTAAAATCTATCAAATGTAGACCTATTAACAGAGCAGATGACATAATAATAGCCAAGTGCAAAAAGATGGACCTAGATATAGCCACAGACAGATGCATGGGCACACATTTAATATGATTAATTTGATCAATTAAGATTCAAGAACCCAGGAAATTTCATGATTGAAGTTAGTATATAAAGAATAACCAGAGCCGGGCGGTGGTGGCGCACGCCTTTAATCCCAGCACTCGGGAGGCAGAGGCAGGCAGATCTCTGTGAGTTCGAGACCAGCCTGGTCTACAAGAGCTAGTTCCAGGACAGGAACCAAAACCACAGAGAAACCCTGTCTCAAAAAAACCAAAAAAAAAAAAAGAATAACCAACACAATTTTAATAGGTAAAATATCTACACAGCTCTATGTATGTCAGCTTTACTCAGAAACTGAGGTATTAGAGAAGGGTTATTACCAAAATTTAGATAGAACTAAAATCACAAGAAATGAATAAACTTGTATTTAGGTTTTTGAGTCAAAGAAGTTTAAAGACTACGTACTTTACTGAACCCTTCTAGGATTTGTAGTATAAAAAATTAGACTCTGGTTTCATGGATCACAACAAAATAGATTGCTATTCTATTCAAATAATTACAAAGATTATTACGTGGTTCTTCCAAACATTGTGTTCCTAATTTAATTTTGTTTTCTAACTTCAATAAATAATTTGGAAGCTGGACACAGCTGCACACACCTGTAATCTCAGCATTTGGGAGGAAGAAGTAGGAGAGCCACCATGGTCCTGGGCCAGCCTGACCTGAACTATCGTAGTCAACCCATCAGGATATAACTTGACATTCCTAAGCCATCTGTTTAGATGGCAATTTGACATCTACTTCACACACTCTGTAAGAAACAATAACTTAGCTCGTTGTGGTGGTGCAGTGAGGACACTAAGAGAGACACACATGGATCTAATCTACATGGGAAGTAGAAAGAGACAAGACCTCCTGAGTAAACTGGGAGCATGGGGACCTTGAGGGAGGGTTGAAGGGGAGGGGAGAGGCAGGGAGGGGAACAAAGAAAAATGTAGAGCTCAATAAAAATCAATAAAAAAAAACCTCAGCTGCTCTGATTTACCTGTGAGAATGGGACAATCTCATTTGTGGTATGTCCTATGTAATAAGTTCATTATTTAAAATATTTGTCTTACAGGAAAAAAGGAGCAAACAAAAATAATGGAATACTATAACTTCTACTAGAATACAACATTGAAAAACAAGTTTGCAAAAATTTGATTTTAGAAACAAAAATAAAAAAGAGTAAAAATAGAAGAATAATGAGAAAATTCCACTTCCTCAAAATAATAAAGGAAGCAATCCTCTTGATCTCGTGGTTTATTTTGTATAGTAATGGAGTAGAGAGGTGGAGGCAAATACCACTTTAAACTTAGACCTGTGTAAGCACAGGCTGTACTTTGCGACCTGGGGTATAAAATGCAGGCCTTTTGCTGGAACAGTTAGCTAGGGACAAATTTCACCCTGGCTTCCAATTGGTAAGCAATCCACAAGCTCCACTTCAAGGTTCTAACCTTTAGCTTCAGTGCTGTTCCATAGAAACGAGCTAGCTATTACTCTGGGTAGCAGAGTGTGCCACTTCCATGTGACCTCACCAGAGGATCAATGGCAGTAGCCCAGCCTGCACACGCAACACAGTCTTAATAAACAAGATACAGACACTCATTCATGCACGTGTGCTTAAGGTCTGCTCAGAAACTGGGCCTCTGTGCACTCTGTAAATCTTTGACCCTTATTATTTTGTACAGTACTATTTACTTTCTTGCGTTACCCATTTTTATACTGTGTGTATGTTTGGTCCATGGTTCTGCTTTTGATATAGGTAATTCTCTTTGCTTTTCTACATGTTAAAAAGATTATTTATCTCGTGTGTGTGTGTGTGTGTGTCTGTGCGCACATGTGTACACACACCTGCAAGTCTATATGCACTGCATGCATGCAGGTGCCCTCAAATGACAGAAGGCACTGGATTATCTGAACTGGAGATACAGATGGTGGTGAGCCATTTTTGGGAACTGAACCCCAGTCTTCTGCAAGAGCAATAAGTGCTCTTAATGGTACAGCCCTCTAACCAGCATCTCCAAGGGTTTTTTAAACATTAGGCAGTAGCCAAGGCTTGAATAATTTTAACTGGGAAGCTTGATATTTCCCAAGAGATACCACTCACAGGCTTCTCTTTCCTTTCAAGAATTCTCTAAACTAGGGCCTTTAATAATATTATTTTATTTTAGAATAGTTCAAGTCTACAGGAAAAAGTTAAGTACAGAGAGTTCCCACACAGCCTCCTGTTGTTGACATCCTTCCTCAGCATAGAAACCAGGGAATTTTCAGTCTTCAGTTTATACATGGGCTCCTGAGAGTATGCACTCGAGTTCATGAAACGATCTGCATTAAAAATATACTTTATTAAACTCAGCCACTAATTTTTTGTTTTGTTAATTTTTATAGTTTCTACTGTTTCCCACCTCTCCAGTGAAGTTTTCAGTATTCCAACATGAACTACCTCCTTTACACACATTTGCCACAGTGTGCATGGTCAAATAGAACTGGCCCAAGGATTCTTTATCATACTGTATCACTCAACACCAAATGTCCATGTAATGAAAACTTGTTTGATGAGTCCAGGGTTTCCTCAACTGCTGGAATATGCCTGCAGTTAAGTATGGAAAGGTCTCACAGTGAGAACCTAGGGCTCTGCATCAGAGTAGCCCAGGATCCCTGTTTGGAGAACTGTACATTTCCCATTATATTCTAAGAGGACTTGAATACAAAATGCATCAAAACCATTTATATGCTTGCCTACAAGGCTTGGGGTTTGTGTCCCAAGGCTGCAAAAAGGAAGGAAGGAAGGAAGGAAGGAAGGGAGGGAGGGAGGGAGGGAGGGAGGGAGGGAGGGAGGAAGAAAAACCTTTATATAGATTGCCTACATTTCAAACACTACTTTATCCACAAAAGCTACTTGAAAATACCAACATCTTCCTCTTTTTCCCTTGAAATTTTAGAGGGAAAAAAAAAGCCATGAAACCACTCTTTTTTCTTAGTATCTCTCCAGCTCTAGGGTACAATTACATCTCTGTAATCTTTCTAACTCGAATTCATTTCTAAAGGGAAAAAATAATAATACTAGAGACCTAAGATTCTAGGAAAAGCCCCCTAAATTAAGCCCCCTCACCCCCTGCTTTGTCAACCCTCGGAATATCTTCAGTGCCCTTTGTGTTCTGGCTAATGTTAGGATCTTATTTCAGACTTACAGATTCCAGCTTGCTATTAGAAGATTATTCAGCCAAGTTGAGCCCCCAACCAAAGAGAGCCAAGCGGAACCTTCTGCCTGGAGAGGAGACAGAAAACCTGCCAGGCAACTACATGGTGCCTATTTACTCTGGACGGTGAGTGTGCTTTTCCTTTGGTGTGTAATTATTTTAAGTGAGGAGTCAATAGTAGCTAATAATTATCAAGGACTCACTATTTATTGCTTTAAAAAGGACTTGGGAAGCTTGGAACCCACCGAGAAGGAGGCTCATTGAAGTCAAGGGATTTCATTTTCAGACATTTCTGTCATACATTGGATACATGACAAAAAAATGATTAGGACATCATGCTGTTTATATGGTCAGTTGACATGGGATAGAGCTTTAGATGTGAGTGATTAAATACTATTTATAGCCAATCCATGGACGGTAAAAAGAAAGAGTCTAAACTATAAAGTGTAACGTGAGCAGGGTAAGTAAAGATTTGGAAGGGCAAAGGGAGGAGGGTAAGAAACGACACCAAAGGAACGAATATGATCAAAATGTATAGAATGTCAATAAGAAAGCCTGTTACTTCACAAAATTAGTATATGATGGCAATAATTTTTAAAAAATATGTATGTTAAAAACCCAAACTGTAAAGTGTTGTGGGACTAAAGAAACCCACTGTTCACCAGAGTCTTATGTGACGTAGAACATGTTACATGTCTGGGCAGCTCTGGTCTATGCACTAGAGCAGAGTTCACACATCACATGTCAGGCCTCAGACATTTCGATCTCTATTCCATTGTATATTGTCGTCTTTTCTGGAAAAAGCATAGCTTTATCTCTTATTGTAAACTGGATCATATTTAAACACACTCAATTGCGCAGGGGAACTTCTGGGCTGTTTATTTATCTTCTTTAGTCTTGTTACTGTATATCTAAAATAGGAGTGATAGCATCTACCTTGTGGGGTTTTATTAGGATGGAATGAGATATTGTATGTGGAAGGCTCCAGAACCATACTAGGAATCACTGCCCTTGTCATTTTTAGTGTTAAAGGAAGGTGCTTTCTTCTATAATAAAGAGTTAGACTCTAATTTATCAGGATATTTTTGAAGTTGTATTTTTTTGGTTTATGTGTTGAATATTTTTCTTGCAAGTATATAAGTGTACCACCTTCATGCATTGCTCATGGAGGTCAGAAGAGAGCATCAGAGCTAGGGACTGGAGCTACAGAAGGTTGTGGGCTAGGAACTGTGGAAGCTAGGAACTGAACCAGGGTCCTCTGCATGTGCCCTGTTGAGCCATCTCTCCAGCTCCACACCAGGGCTTTTTAATGGCAGATTTTCTAAGGGCAGGGACAGTGCTTGAGACCAGTAAAATCAGGCAAGCTTGTGGTTATCACACTGTTTCTACCTTCTGCTCTGTTGTTTCAGGCAAGTGCACATTGGTGGAATTAGAGACACAGAAGAAGAAAGAATCAAAGAAGCTGCTGCTTACATAGCTCAGAGGACTCTTCTTGCAAGCGAGGAAGAACTCACAGCCTCCAAGAAATCCACAGCCTCTAAGCAGTCCAAAATATCCAAACAGGCCACGTCTACCCTTCAACGAGAGGAAACATTTGAAAAGAAGTCGAGGAGCGTTGCAATTCGAGAAAAAGCAGAAGAGCTGTCACTGAGGAAAACAGTAAGGCGAGCTAATGTCATGATGCTCAGAAGAGTGGAAATGTGTTTAAGAAGCTGTGTGTGAGCGTGTGCGTGTGTAGTCCACACTGGGTTCTTTCAAGGGCAGAACCACGTGGGTTACAGGGAAACAAAGCTAACAGAAACAAGGAGAGAAGATGTCAAAATGCATAGGTCACATAAAGGCAAACTTTGGAATTTTAAACTTCATGGAAATTCAGATTTGAAAGATATTAAATAAGTTTCTGAAGCTACTTTAGGGACATAGCATAGGGGTGTTGCTAAATCTTAGGGTTTAGAAAACCAAACTCATTTTTAAAACCAGGAAGGAAATGATTTTACCTGACTATAAAAATAAGGAGCAAAACGTAAAAATTAGGTGCAAAATGTATTAGGTCTGAGAATGCAGTAAGTTTATATTGCTTGCATAATGCAGAGTCACAGGTTCAATCCCCACCAACCCATAGAGTAGGGCACAAGGGCGATGCCATTCTGTAATCCTTGCACTTGAGATGTAGAATCAGGAAGATCAGAAGTTTAAAGTTATCCTTGGCTATAAAGTAAGTTGGAAGCCAGCCTGGACTACATAAAAATCTACCTCAAACAAAACAACAAAACAAAGGGAAAGTAACATTTTAGTTTCTACTTGTTATCTTAGCACCAGAAGTAACTTTAATTTGGTAGTATTTTGGAAACATGTGGCCGTTTACTTGCTTGCTCTTTCAGTTAGAAGACACCCAAGCATATCGCGGAAAGCTAAATGAAGACCATCTACTACATGCTCCTGAGTTTATCATTAAACCTCGTTCCCACACAGTTTGGGAGAAAGAGAATGTGAAATTGCACTGCTCTGTGGCAGGCTGGCCGGAACCCCGTGTCACATGGTATGTTTTCTTTGTGGAAGCTGATAGAATTGATAACCAAGTTAAGTTTACATCCAGAGAAAACACCCTGAGCTAGCAGTATGCAGGAGTCAGCAAAGACACCCATAAGTTTGTACATGTTTTATGAATGGGAAGAACAAATGATCTTGCACAGAGATTATACATTTTAATAACTTTATAATTGTAAAGGCAGGAGCGACGGCTCCATTGGTAAGGTGCTTGCTGTGCTGACATGAGGATCTGGGTTTGGGTTCCTGCACCCATGGAGGAGGCTGGGTGCTAGGGTGGAGATGGGAAGAGCCCTGGAGCTTGCTGTGCTGATATGAGGATCTGGGTTTGGGTTCCTGTACCCATGGAGGAGGCTGGGTGATGATGGGTGGAGACGGGAAGAGCCCTGGAGCTTGCTGATTACTTAGTTAGACAGATCATGACGCTCCAGGGTCAGTGAAAGACCTTGTCTCAAAAGTACGGTGGAGAATGATGAAGAAGACACCTGATGTTTACCTAGCCTTCACATGCACATGCAAATATGTATCTATACATAGAAAACTAAAACTCAGAGAGTTTCATCTCTACCCCTTCTGCCTCAAAATCAAAAACAAAAGCAGCAATTGTAAAATGCCAAAAATGACTATGAATTTTACTATGGCAAATAGTTTATAATAAACAAAGATGAGAAATGCCACAAACACTTCTAATATTTCAACAAAAATGAATTTCTAAAAATTTAACTTACAAATTTTGAAATATGAAAGTAAATTAAAAATTAATTGCTATTGCCCCACACTTCCTTATGACTATAAAGTTGCACCATTCAACCTTTAAAGGAATCAACAATCAATCTCTTTAAAAATCAACAAATAAACAACAAACACTGAGCCAGCAAAATGGTTTGGCATGTAGCCACCAAGCCTGATGACCTATGTTCAAGCTCCAAGACCCACAGTGATGGAAGGAGAGAACCAACTTTCACAACATGTCTGTACATATATTCATTCATACATACTCTTTTTCTTGCACATACAAGATAGAAAGAAAAAACATAGATAGATAGATAGATAGATAGATAGATAGATAGATAGATAGATAGATAGAGATAGAGAGATAAGATAGATATATAGATAGATGTAATTAAAAATTATAGCTGGATCTGATGTCGTAACACACCTTTAATCCCAACTCTCAGAAAAGAAGCATGAGGATCCTCATGAATTTGAGCCAGCATGGTGTATATAGTGAGCTCTAAGATTCTTAAAAAGAGGATTGCAAGTTCAAGACCAGCCTGGAGTACATAATGAGACCGTGTTCAAAAAACCAAACCAAAACATACACCAACATAACTACAAATAAACAACAAAAAAATGTCTAACTACTAATCTAGAGATGAACTTCATTGGTAGAGCACCTGCCTTGTGTGTGTGATTCCCGGAATTAGATCCCTCCCCCTCAAGTATCACTTGCCAAATGAGAAAGAAAATCTAAGCATTCCTATGGAAATCCATGAAGATAAATGAATGCCTAATTCTCATAAATACTATTTGATAGGTAAAAAAAATCCTTCTGTCAGAAATGTAAATATATTAATGTTGTCTAAATAGGGTCCTTAATCAAATAGAAAAGTTCACTGAATATTTTTGTAGCTCTCTTTTTTTTGCTTTTAATTTAAATTTTTTATTACCTGTTTTTATTTGTTTGTTTGTTTGAGATTAAGGCCAGCCTTGAGCTTATGACCCTACCGACTCAGACTCCCAGACACAGGGACTGCAGGAGTATACTGCCTTACTCAGCTCTTTTTATTTTTAAATACTAAAGATGACTTTTAAAAGTATACAAAGGAATGTCTAGGAGAAAAATATTAATTTCTTAAGCATTGTTTTGTAAACTGCAGCATCTGGAACATAAGCTGGGCCATGTTCCTGATGGTGTTTTTAAACCAGCAGTGGGGTTTCCCAGAGGCACGGCTCAATTTTGGAGATTAAACTCCTTAGGTGCACTTCGTTGGCCTGGAAAAGGAATAATTAACAAACAAAGAGATTAAAGCTCTCCACACAGAGCATAAGACTACTAAGGTAATGGTTCTTGTCAAGTTAAATTTGAAAACTAGACGTATTGTCTGTGTTCAGTTTTCCCTACCAACAGAGCTCAGTCACAGCACATTGACCTCAAATCTTGTACTTGTGGCTTTGAAATCTTTATTTCTGGAAGAGTAGCCCCTTTCTGTGGTAACCTCCTGCTCTCTTCCCTTCTGCGTTTGGGGAGGTGACTTCCTTTTTACTCGAAGGAGGGCACCGTTTCCCAAGACTCATTCTTTACACCAGTTCTTCCAGGAGAGAAAAGCCAGAAATAGCAGAGAAAGTGCCCCTTTCATGCTCAGTGAGACATACAAGTCAAAACAAAAGAACCGGAGAGCAGCTAAGAAACGGCTCTGTTTCTGAGAGGGCTGGCAGGATGGCTCAGTGGGGAAGGTGCCTTCCACTATCCTGAGACTGAGAGTTGCCCCTGGGTGAGGAGAAATGTTCGGAATCAGTGTGCATATAGTGACAGCTGGCCGTGGTGACAAAAGGGACAAATCCAGGTTTGTGGAGCAAGGAGCTTCTACAATTTGGGGGTCACATTACAAAAACAAATACAAGCCTTTTTTTTTCTTTGGAGGTTTTCCCTACAGGGGAAAATATTTTATTTTTATTATTATTTTTATTTATTTATTAAAGATTTCTGCCTCCTCCCCGCCACCGCCTTCCATTTCCCTCCCTCTCCCCCAATCAACTCCCCCTCCCTCATCAGCCTGAAGAGCAGTCAGGGTTCCCTGCGCTGTGGGGAGTCCAAGGACCTCTCACCTCCTTCCAGGTCTAGTAAGGTGAGCATCCAAACAGCCTAGGCTCCCACAAAGGCTAGTAATCTTAAGGTTCTCCCAGAGGAGATCCCTGGAACATGGGCCCACTTCACTGCCACGAACAGGTTCCTTATGGGTTCGTGTCTCTTCTTGGACATGGTGTCTTTTCTAAGAAGCAGCAGCTGGAACTCTAATTTATGTCACAACATGGACGCAAGGTGAAAACTTTTCACTGGCATCCTCTTACTCACAGAGCAGGGAGCTCATCACCAGGTGAGAGCCAATGCTGTTGGTGACCATATCGTTGGCCTCTCTGGTGCCCGACTGCAGCCTCATGGTACCCACACCGGGTACGAATTGGAGGGAAACATGGAAGGAGGTGGGTTAAGGAAATGCGTTTGTGAGGGCTCATGCTGCCTCCTGGATAGCAGCTAAGTCCTCGCTATGCCTTGCTGAGGCATGTGTCCCAGGTCTGATTCCCTCAGAGTCTTTTCCAAAGACAGTTTGGCTCCAAGTTTCCACTGTCCGCTGTTAGGTCATGGAGTCCTGCAGCTGTTCTCCTGGCCAATCTCATGTTACTGCCGACATCTGTTTAAGGGGAACTTTGAGGTTACCCAGAGAACGACGCGCAGCAGCAACACAACACTCAGCAAGGCCAGGTACAGGACAGTTTTGAGGTTCCAGATCAGCCTGGAAGTAGAAGGGATCCTGTTTGTGTGCTTTCATTCAGTAGGAAAATCAGTTACAGAGGACACCAACACACTAGGGTGGTGAAACCTCCATCTTGGAGAGGGCCTTGTTAACATGGAGGAAAAGATACTTCTGTTGGGGGAAGAAATGAAATTTTAGTGTTTAGTAGACTATTTTATACAGTAGCCTGCCTAGCATCTATTGGTCTAGAGGGGGAAAGCAGAATTTATGTTGTTTCATTTGCAAACATTCTGGAAGGGTATGTTCGAACCCAAGGAGAGTAATTGGTCCTGATGGAGTGGGATCAAAGGGCGCAGGCACTATGTGCGGAGCAGTCTTATATCCTCGGACACTTACAGTAGTAGACAGCTATATTTCCAACTTATTTGAAATGAAATGATAAGGCATAGAGAATGAAATAAAGCACACGCTCTTGTGGATGGGAGTGTGTTTCAGTTGGTAGAGTGCTCACCTGTCATGCACAAATCTGCACTAATCTTGGTTCTAGCCCCACAACTGCATAAACTGGGCAGGATGGCGAATGCCTATAACCCTACCAGTCAGGAGATTGAAGCAGGAGGATCAAAAGTTCAGAGTCAGCCTCAGTTACATAAGGGGTTCAAGGCCAGGCTGGGATACATGACACCTGGCTCAAAAACTGTTGTTCGTAAAAGGGAAAATTGGTTGTGGACTATTTGAGACAGTTAGATTTGACTGGATTCTTCTCTTAACCTGGAGCCAACTCTGAAGCCCCAGATAATTGGTTCACAGTGGGTTGTAGTTGTAGCTATTTCTTTTTTTTTCTTTTTTTTTTTTTTTATTGAGAAAAAGAAAAGAAAAAAAAGTTTCCGCCTCCTCCCGGCCTCCCATTTCCCTCCCCCTCGTCCCACCCTTCTCCCCCTCCCCCCGCTCCTCTCCCCTTCCCTCTCCAGTCCAAAGAGCAGTCAGGGTTCCCTGTCCTGTGGAAAGTCCAAGGCCCTCCCCCCTCTGTCCATGTCTAGGAAGGTGAACATCCAAGGTGGCTAGGCTCCCACAAAGCCCGAACTTGTTGTAGCTATTTCTTTAAGGTGGATTCTCACCAGCGTTTAAGGTCATTTCAATTTGTGTGGCATCATGACAGAGAAAGGATCTCAGAGCCTTCTCGTTTCACTGAATTTGACTCCACCAAGGAGCTCTTTTCTACCACCCTCATCATCAACATTAGCCCTGCACTAGGCTGACATGAGTGTGTAAGGACAGAGTGTAGGGACAGAGTGTGTAGGGACAGAGTGTGTAAGGACAGAGTGTGTAAGG
>JABTXL010004243.1:2615481-2637531 GCA_025134845.1 Neodon shergylaensis
ACAGAGTGTGTAAGGACAGAGTGTGTAAGGACAGAGTGTAAGGACAGTGTGTAAGGACAGAGTATGTAAGGACAGAGTGTGTAGGGACAGAGTGTGTAAGGACAGAGTGTGTAAGGACAGAGTGTGTAAGGACAGAGTGCGTAGGGACAGAGTGTGTAAGGACAGTGTGTAAGGACAGAGTGTTGCCTTTGGAAACAATCCCAGGGTGCCGATTACTCTCCACAGCTAGCTGATGACTGGCTAGTTTGGAATTCCACTTTCCAGAAGCAACAAGCTGTGAAGTGTGTGGGGGCAGGCCAAACCCCCTTCTTTTCCACTCTGACTTAATACTGAAGGCAGCCAGTCTCAAGTGACCCAAAACTCGAGTGCCTCATAGTGGACATTCCTTGCAGAATAGAACAAACTCTCCCTGTGACTTAATCCTTTCGTTTCTCTCTCTGACATGGCGAGTTCTGTGGAGTCCCACAGTCAAGTGCTGCGCATTTTAAAGCAGGTTCCTCTGCCAGGTGGCCACGTTAGAAGAGCTGGGCGTGTTTAACCGGGAAGGTATGAAGGTGCTAAGTTGAGCAGTACCTGAGGGCAGGAAGAGTGGCGCAATGGGAGGTGCCCGATGCCACTTGAACGCAAACTTTATAGAGATAAGAACAGCATTGCTGAACGGAAGCCAACCCAGTGTCACTCAGATTTGGTCAGACAGCACATGCCACAGTCTTCAGTGACACATTGTCCCTCCTGTGCTGGGGAGAACTGTTGAAATCCCTCCAGCACGTGAAAAAGCAAACGGGCAAGAGGGAGCTGCTCAGCTGAGTTTCCCTTGACCCAAGCCATCCTCGTCAGAAAGCACACCATTTCCCTCAGACCGGAGAGTCTGAGAGTCAGGGTTGCTGATGGCTGTCTCTGATCACATTGCCCTGACAAGAGCAGTGTTGAAACAGCTCCCTGAAGCACTTCCGGGCTCTCAAGAGACAAAGGCAGTGGCAGGGTGTTCTGTGAGTAGGGAGAAGGTCACACAGCACATCTTCCATCCAGCTGTGACTCTAGGCTAGAACTTCCCTCCTGATTCCAGACCTGAGGGGAATAGGACTCTGAAAGCCTCAGCTCGCTCTCCTCATTAAATCATCCATAGCATGGGGTGTGCATTTTCCAGAACTTGATTTCTTTAGTGAAAACGTATGAAGGTATAATTTAACTATTTATCACATAACAGTTCTACTCAGTCATTTTAATCAACACTGAGCATATCCATATGCCAACGACTCCCTCATTGGAGTGGGGACAGAAGGAAACGTATAGCAGGACTAGCAACTTCATAGGGGAGATGCAAACTCAGCCATAACTTTTAAAATTACATTTATATAGTGTGTGCATGTGTGTGTGTGCGTGTGTGTGTGTGTACCGCCCATGGCATGTGTGGGGAAGTCAGAGGACAACTTGGAGTTGGTTCTTCTCATTCCAACATGTGAGTCCTAGGGTCAAACCCTGGTCACCATTAGTCTTGGCGGCAAGTTCAGTTACCCACAGAGCTATCTTACTGCCCCCAACAATAATTTTGATAAATGTTATGTTTAGCAGAGTAACCATGATTCCAAGAGATGAAAGCAGTTCATAGTTTGGAAAACTTGTAAAGAGGAGTGTTGAAGACTTGGCATCTGACCTGAATCTTGACAGTTGTGCTGCAGTCTAGCCGGGTGGAAAAGGAGAATGCTAACACCAATAGAAATGTGTATCGGCTGGGGACATGGTGCCTACCATGCAAGCAAGAGGATTCCCCCAGAACCCACATAAATGTCAGGCAAGCATCATGACTCGCCTATAATTTCAGCCTCAGAAGGCAGAGGCAGGGATCCTCAGAGCAAGTAGCTATTAGACTAGCCACATTGTTGAGCTCTGAGTTTTGATTGAGAGATCCTGGACCAAGGGGAAGCATAGAAGAGCAGCTGAGGAAAATTGCTGATCTCAACTTCAGGCTTCTATATTCACATGCACAGGAACACACATGCATGTGAACACACAGAGACACGCTCATAATATCATGCACAAGACTCAGGAAAAGAAGAATGAACAGTGTGCTTTAGGAATTATATTAGCTCTCCATTTCTTTTTTATTGTTTTTATTGAGTTACACATTTTTCTCCACTCCTGTCCCTTCCTCCCCTCTCTTCTTCTACCCTCTCCTGTGACCCATATGCTCCCAATTTACTCAGGAGATCTTGTCTTTTTCTCCTTCCTGTGTAGATCCATGTATGTCTCTCTTAGGGTCTTCTTTGTTGTCTAGGTTCTCTGGGGTTGTGGACTGTAGGTTGTTTTTTCCCTTTGCTTTATGTTTAAAGGCCACTTATGAGTGAGTACATATTATATTTGTATTTCTGGGTCTGGGTTACCTCAGCCAATATGTTTTTTTTATAGATCCATCCATTTGCACGCAAATTTCAAGATGTCATTATTTTTTTTTACCACTGTGTAATACTCCATTGTGTAAATGTACCACATTTTCTTTATCCATTCTTCGGCTGAGGGGCATCTAGATTGTTTCAAGGTTCTGGCTATTACAAATAATGCTGCTATGAACATAGTTGAGCACATGTCCTTGTGGTATGATTGAGCATCCTTTGGGTATGTACCTAAAAGTGGTATTGCTGGGTCTTGAGGTAGATTATTTCCTAATTTTCTGAGAAATTGCCATACTGATTTCCAAAGTGGCTAAACAAGTTTGCACTCCCATCAGCAGTGGAGGAATGTTCCCCTTATCCTACATCCTCTCCAGCATAAGCTGTCATCAGTGTTGGCCATTCTGAGAGGTGTAAGATGGAATCTCAGAGCCGTTTTGATTTGCATTTCTCTGATGGCTGAGGATGTTGAGCATTTCCTTAAGTGTCTTTCAGTCATTTGAGATTCGTCTGTTGAGAGTTCTCTGTTTAGGTCTGTACCCATATTTTATGGGATTATTTATTCTTTTGGTGTCAAAAGTTTCTTGAGTTCTTTGTATATTTTGGAGATCAGACCTCTGTCTAATGTGGGGTTGGTGAAGATCTTTTCCCATTCTGTAGGCTGCCGTTTTGTCTTGTTGACCATGTTCCTTTGCCTTACAGAAGCTTTTCAGTTTCAAGAGGTCTCATTTATTAATTGTTGATCTCAGTGTCTGTGCTACTGTGTTATATTTAGGAAGTGGTCTCCTGTGCCAATGTGTTCAAGTGTACATCCCACTTTCTCTTCTTTGAGCTCTCCGTTTCTATATCAAAACACTAAGGCTACCTGTTGTAATAAGGAGCGGCGGGGCTGCGTCCCCAGCACCCCGGCCACCTGTTAGCTTATGCCCGAAATAACAACACACAAACTGTATTCATTTAAACACTGCTTGGCCCATTTCTGTCTAGCCTCTTCTCAGCTAACTCTCACATATTAATTTAGCCCATTTCTAATCATCTGTGTAGCACCCCAAGGTGCGCTTACTGGGAAGATTCTAACCTACGTCCATCTTGGATTGGAGCTTCATCGCTCACGTCTGTCCGGGAGACTGGAGCATGGCTTCTCTGCTCCCGAGAGCAGAGCTGTCGAGTCTGAGCTCACTTCCTCTTCCTCCCAGCATTCATTCTGTTTACTCCTCCCACCTATGTTTTAACCTATGAGGGCCAAGCAGTTCCTTTATTACTTAACCAATGAAATCAACAGATTGATATATGACACTCCCACATCAGGCTACCTATGAAAGGCAGACTTATCTAACAGTTTGAAAGCCCAGACAGCATGGTGCCAACTCTTATGGGGTCCCCTTGGCAGTGTCACATCATGGAAGACGGAATCGTGGTGAGCAAGCTTGCAGGATGGTAGGTCACACAGACCAGAGAGGGCTTGCTCTTTACGGTAACTCATTATTTTGGAATTAACAAAACACCATAAGGCCCCCAATGATCCAAGACCCTCCTCACTACCACGCAATGCTAGACCATCGGGCCCCAACCTTCCAAAACATGGACCTTAGGAGGACAAAGCTAGGGTGAGAGAGTTAACTGAAACCAATATTTTCCTCTTCCTTTATACCACTCCCCTCTTCCCACCCTTCCTTATATCCATTTCAAAAAGTCTAAAATGAAATGAAATGCAGCTATATAGAGAACAACATAGAAATGGAAATGCCACGTAAGTAAGGAGCCAGGCAGACCTGGTTCAAATTCCGGCTCTGCTATGCCTGCCTTATGACCAGGGTGAGTTCCCTGATCTCTCCACGTCTCAGTTTCTCCACTGGGAAGTGGGGTTAAATAGTGACATTTCGTGGTTGTTGTGAGGACTAGATGTCCTGATGCTGTCTGTACGTGGACCAGAGAGCTCCCTCCTGTGTTCATTAGCTGTATTAGTCTGACCTGCACACATGAAGGAGGTTATCAAAAGGAAAGCAAGTGACCCCCTGCTGCTTCTCTCCTCCTCTTCTTTTTAAGCAATAAATAAATTTTAAAAAAAGGTTCAAGTGGCTAAGCCTCATGTGGCACCAAAGCACTGACTATTGAGAACTTAAGAAGACAAGTACCACGGATGGAAATTAGTGTCTCACAGAGAAGCCCTTCTGCATGGGCTACCGTCCGAGGGAAGCGAGCTGCAAACAGGAATGGAACAGCTGGAACTTCCCTTTCATGCTTTGAAGTTATTCTAAGTCAAAAGCCATGCTTACTTAGGACAGAAACCAAGTCACTGGAGTGTGATGACCCCTCATTACAATGGCGCTGTTCACGAGAGAGTGCTAGCGGGAGGGAGATTGTGCTTTCCTCCCACAGAGAGGGCCAGCAACACAAGCGCTAACAGAAAGCTTCGTTCTGCTGTGCAGGTGGGAGCCAACAGTTTTGGTTGTTATTGAAGTATAATGTTCATACAAAAAAAAAGTATGCTACATATAAAGGAAGTATTTGGGTTAGTGTTTATTGGACTGTACACCATGTAACCAGCACCCAAATGGAACCCAAGCAATATTCAGCAGCCAAGACACATCCTTCATGCCCTGTGCCCACCTCAGGAAATCAGTGTCCTGATTTCCCGCAGCATCAATGCGTCATTCTGTTTTCTATTTTATATAAACCAGTCGCTACCCTACTTACTGTTTCATAACTGTTTTCATTATTGTTATGTACATGAGATGCATACAGATTGTGAGTGGTTCATTTTCATGTAAATTTTAAGGACGAGGAGAAAGCACTTTGAGAGGATTGATTGTAGTGCTAGGGAATTTAGTTAACCTCAGGTATTTGCATTTTTTCAATAGACAGAATTGTTGAACTTCACTTAACAGGTTTATCTACAAGAACAGTGATACAGTGATCATGTGGTGTGTGTGTGTGTAAGAGAGAGAGAGAGAGAGAGAGAGAGAGATCATGCAGTTAATTATTCTTTAATCTATTCATCTTGTTTCCATTATCTTTCAGGTATAAAAACCAGGTGCCTATAAATGTCCACGCAAACCCGGGAAAGTATATCATTGAAAGTCGGTATGGAATGCATACTCTTGAGATCAACAAGTAAGGGAACATCAGTGTTTATGTGTGCTACCCAGCAGTCACTCAGGGTCACAGACAAAATCTACCTTCTTCCTGGTCCCAGTGCAGGCTTATCTCACAATGCTTCTTCATGTACGTTTTTCTTGATGCAAACTTGGAAGGTAGCATGCATGACTAAGTGTGCCATGCCCACAGTACCTCCTAACGTGATCTCACATTTGAATTTCCTAAAAGATGATAAAATGAGGATGTATTTATTTATCCTTCTGTATATATGAGCATGACCTATAGAAATCAAGAAGATAACTGCTTAAATAGGCACCTCTATGTCTGTATCATAACAATTCCGATCAACAATCCAATCAACAAAAGGCGTAGAGGCTGGGATGGGTGCCACTGAGAGCTGGAGAGACTGAGAATGTCTTTTCCTTCAGCTCCCCAGAAACCAGGACGTTGTGTGCCTCATCAATCTGTGTGAGCGAATCAAGGACAGACACTGGGTTAAGCAAAATTTGAAATGGAAGCTCTATCAAAGTTTCCAAGCCATAAAAAATATATAATGTTTTCCAAGATGGTTTGAAATGCACACCTGATTATGCAGATGAGAGAGTAAACAAGTGCCCATCTTTTCGGTTCCCACAAGGCCCAGGTGCTGAGCTGTAGAGGGGACAGGCGCCGATCAGCCTCTCAAGGTTTACTGCCTTCTCCCCTATAGAAGATACTGGGCTCCAAACAGAACCAGGGTGTCTCTGGCATTCACCAAGCCCTGAGCAGAAGTAGGATCACTTCTGCTGAAGCAGCAGTGAGCTTTGTGGTTGCTCTGAGAAATGTGATTGTACTTGCCTTCCTTTTCTGCAAGATACAAGTGTTATCTCAAATGAAACTAAACTAAACCCCAAGAAACAAGGAAGAACACGGAAACTAGTGTGATTAGACACAAAACAGCCTGCTTTGAAATCTCAGCCTGATCTCTTCATGAGAGTGTTCTTTCCTTGTTCCACCTTTGTAAGACATCCCTTTTCTGCACCCAGATAGCACTTGTGTTCCACTGTGAGCTGGAACTTCATGTAGAGCCCAAACACCAGCAGAACCACATTATGAAGTCACTTGTGTTTTGAAACTAGAACGCAGAATGGCATATAAGACGGGCCTTGCTCAGGTTTCTGCCTCAGGGAGGCTGTGGGAATATCATGAAAAGTTGCTTTTTCTGTTCCCTGTCATCCTGATGCCACCAGACTGAGACCCACCTCCTGGGACAGGACAGCCTGGAGTATACACACCTGGTACAAAGCTACATGCTCGGCTGGGCATTTTCTCCCCCAATAATGCAAAAACAGTTATTCGCTGTGTAACTTATAGCCTTAGTACTTGGTTAGCTTTTCCCTTCCTGCCCTACTGCAGCTTGAAAATTTGTAAATGGCTTAGATTATAGAATGTTTCCCAGGAACAGAGACAGTCCCTTCAAGTCCCAAAGAGCCTCATGTGAGCCACTGACTTGCAGTCTGTTATGTTAGCATAGAATCTCCTGACAAAACACCCAGCAGTTACCAGTCAGCACCACGGTCATTCATTTCCCTGCGTTTCTGCAGATGCGACTTTGAAGACACGGCTCAGTACCGGGCCTCCGCGATGAATGTTCAAGGAGAGGTCTCAGCGTATGCCTCAGTTGTGGTAAAGAGTAGGTTTGCCCTTGCTTTATTCCAAGTGGATTTCAACCCCTCCCAGTGCTGAAATATCAGGCAATCACAAAGCAGCTCACACGTGTTCTTTTCTTCTTTAGGATACAAGGGGGAATTGGATGAGACTCGCCTCCACGCTGGGGCTTCCATGCCTCTCAGCTGTAAGTCTAACAGCCCATTCGCTACATGTCATCTCTATGTAAAGTGTAGCATAGTAATGCTCATATTACAAACCATGTTCTGAGTCTTTGAGTCTAGGGAAGCAACACGGTTTTTAAAAGGATGAAATAATTCATAATACTTATGATGTACTTGCCAGGGTAGATATAATACTCAGTACCCAGCCATGGTTAGTTTGTTTTTTAAATTTTTTGGTTACTATTCTGCTTCCAGGTTTAATTGTTTTTTCCTTATATTTTAAAAGTAGCCTGTTTATGTTTGTGAAACTGATTATATGTTTAGACTGAAAAGGACAGTGCAGCCCATACTTGTTCTCTACACATTAAATCATGAATGATGGTTCTGAAAATACCAATACTTAATACCAATACTTTCTTCTGACTTGGTCTTCCACTTAACCAGTTGGTTTGTTGTCTGTAGATGACCTATACCTTGACTTCCTAAATGGTTCCTAACTTCAAAGTTATGATCCCTGGTATCAGTCCTATGGAGGAGACAATGGATGGAAATGCTCCTTCCCCACCATATCAATACTTCTGAAATCATAGCATAGTCCCCAAAGTCCCCATGATGGGCGTGGTTTATCATTTCCCAGTCCTCTGACCTCATCCTGCTCATTCCCATGGCCACATTTCTCACTTTTCTTCTCTTTAAAGCCAGGTTCTGCAAGACCAACTTAACCCTGTTTCTTCCACTGCATAGTGTCTTCTGATTGCACCTAACAGCACACCTGTTCCTAACATATGAAAGATAAACCCCTCTGTAGGCAGTAGGCAAATGATTGTACATAGCTGGATTCCAGTAAAGCCATAAATACGAACATTGAAATTTGGATCTTCTATGACTTTTCACACATGATAAATATTAGATTTTTATCTTTTTTAACTGTCAAGAAATCTAACAATAAAACCCATTCATGATGATGATGATGATGATGATGATAAAAGGAAGCAGTCTGGATTTGGCCCACAGGTTTCCCAGACACTACCATTTCCCCCAGATGGGAAGCAAGTATGACACAGGCCTGCAGAAGTGACAGTGGACTGCCTTGTCTCCTGGTTAGGACTGACTTCCCACTGAATACCAAGGCAGTCTCTGATGGTCCCGCTCATCCTGATGGGAAGCAGGTATGACAGGCCTGCAGAAGTGACAGTGGACTGCTTTGTCTCCTGGTTAGGACTGACTTCCCACTGAATACCAAGGCAGTCTCTGATGGTCCCGCTCATCCTGCACGTGGAGACATTAGAACCTGTGTGCCCTTCCAGTTGGGTTTGGGACCTTCGGGCTGGTAAAGAACTTCCTTATAACTCTCCTCTGTCCCCTCAGGCATCTCTGGAACCACCTGGCCTCTGAAGGCTGTGCAGGATCTGACGTAGTCAGACCTCTCAGGTTTCATAGGAACATGATCACATAGAAACTAGGCAGACGGGAGATGTGCTCCAAAGAGAAGCTATTTCTCCCTTGACTAGTGGTTATGAGAATGATGTGTGATGGTGTTCTATGTACTTATGTAGAACTTGATTTTTTGTCCACATACTTTGCTCTGCTTTTATTGCAGCTGCTTTCTGCCTATGCTTATTAAAAATGAAGAGATACATTACTGGTGTTTGTTTCTGTTGTACCCAGTTGCTGTGACCCCTTACGGTTATGCATCCAAGTTTGACATCCACTTTGATGACAAGTTTGATGTGTCTTTTGGGAGAGAAGGAGAGACAATGAGTCTGGGCTGTCGGGTAGTCATCACTCCTGAAATTAAACCCTTCCAGCCAGAGGTCCAGTGGTATAGAAATGGTGAGTCTGTAGATTGAGTTCTTCCTTTGCTTCCTAAGGAAAGATAAATGGGTCAGATGCAGGTCTGCATCCCAGGGCTAGCGTAGCCTGTAAGCTGAGGACATTCTCTGATGTACTAAGTGTTTAACATACCTTTCAAAATAATTGCACTCTCTGTGTGTGCTGGGTGTGTGTACATCATGTATATGTTTATTCCCTGAAACAGGGTGGCACTGAGTAGCCTTGACTGTCCTAGAACTCAGTATGTAGAGCAGGCTGGCTTCAGACTGAGAAATCTGCCTGCCTCTGCCTCCCCAGTGTTGGGATTAAAGGCACATGCCATCATGCCCAACTAAAAAATATTTTTGAAGGTAAGATTTCCTTGTCACCAAGTAATATGTGTAACATTATCAAACCTATAATATTTACTTTGTAAGCTAGGTTATTTGATAGACCAGACTAGCCTTGAACTCACTCCTGAGTGCTGGGATTAAAGACATGTGCCACCACCACCCAGCTAGATATCATTCATAAGAGTTGTATAAAACTTTAAAAATATTTATGACCTTATGAAACAATTAAGTCCTAATATTATTAATTAACCAGCAGAGTAAATTTCAGAAGCAATTCAGACATTAGTCATTTTTTTGTTTTATTTTTGTTTTCTGAGACAGGGGTTTCTCTGTACAGCCCTGGCTGTCCTGGCGCTTGCTCTGTAGACCAGGCTGATCTCAAACTCAGAGATCCATTTGCATCTTCCTCCTGAGTGCTGGGATCAAAGGTGTGCACCACCACTGCCTGGCTAGTAATCTTACATTAATGTGATAGTCTCTTTATAATTTAGAAGTTTATAGTAAACATATTTTTTATATAAAATATGTAAACTAGTATAAAAACAGACACAAAATAGATAAAAAAAATTACCCTGTTTGTTTGTTTGTTTTGTTTTTTTCTGAGACTGACTTTTGGGGAATATAAATGATGTCAGCTCTGTAAGGCTGCCAGAGCTGGGTTCAATGCTATGTAGCCACTGATTTGACATTCATATCATTTTATCCTTTTTTTAAATGTAATTTTATGTGTATGGATGTTTTGCCTGGATATATGTCTGTGCATTATGTGTATGCCCCGATAGAAGAGGCCATTAGGTACCCCTGAACTGGAGTTACAGATCGATGTGTACCCCTGGTGCTGCTGGAAATTGAACTCAAGTCCTCAGGCTGGTGTTCTTAAATACTGACCCATCTCTCAAGACCCTCATTTTATCTGTGAACTTACACTTCATATGTGAAGTTCTATGGGACTACACAGCACACACATAGCAGAGAGGACAGGTCAAGTGCTAATACAGACAATCACAGGCTTGGGCTAGTGGTGGGTCATGGGCAACATGCCCACTAAGCTAAGGGCCTGGTCATCGGATGTACATGTGGACACCTGGTGCAGTCTGGAGCCCTTCAGATTCCAACATGGTAGTTGGGACCATGACCTGGCCCAGATTGGAATTAGCAAGACTGGGCCAGCAGCAGCAGCAGCAGCAGCAGCAGCAGCAGCAGCAGCAGCAGCGAAGTGGTAACTGTGGTGTGGCCCCAGAGAACAGAACAGATTCTGCCGGGAAACAGTATGGAGACCCACAGTAGGAGGTGTCTTCCCCATCTACCACAGAGCTCATCTCGGTGGGCTGTGTGCAGCACGGGGACAGGACTGACCAGCACACAGCCAACTTAGCAGTGCAATACCACACATCTCAGTGAGTGTGTAGACATTGCAAGTAACGCACATGAGGAGGTTAGTCTTCCTCAGACTTTCGAACCTCTGGCTCTGAGTCTTAAAATAAAATTTAAAGATAGTAGCACTCAATAGACAGAGCATGTTTTTCATAAGTTTCTGAGTGGACCAGTTATTAACAAAAGGACAGTTGTAGAATTAGTTCATGCTTATAGCTGAAAACTCAGAGATGGGATGCATAAGCAGGAGTTTTAAAATATATATGAATCATGACCTCTGAAAGTTAAAGGACAAATCAGAATAAACATTAAAATACAATTGTATAAATTTACATTTAGAAATTAAGTTCAGACAATACAAAAATAATTTGTACAGTTAGAAAAATCTTCTTCCTCAACATTCACCAATTCCAGAATATTAAATTTTATATTTATTTGTTGCACATAATTATGGCACTAAATTTTTCTGTAGTTTGTATGACCCCTGTTATAAGTAACAGAATATTTTAAGCCGAAAAGAGGCTGTCTTAGGGCTCCTATTGCTGTGATGAAGCTCCGTGGGGACGAACGGTTTATTTGGCCTGCACATCCACATCACAGTTTCACTTAAGCAGTCGGGTCAGGAACTCAAACAGGGCAGGAACCTGGAGGCAGGAGCTGACACAGAGGCCATGGAGGGGTGCTGCTTACTGGCTTGCTTCCCCTGGCTTGCTCAGTCAGCTTTCTTATAGAACCCAGAACCATCAGCCCAGGGATGGCACCACTCACAATTGATGGGCCCTCTCCCATGAATCACTAGTGAAGAAGATGCCCTACAGCTGGATCTTAGAGAGGCATTTTTCTCGGTTGAGGTTTCCTCTGTTCAGATGACGCTAGCTTGTGTCAAGTTGACATAAACCAGCCAGCACGGAGGCAAACCTCAACTCTTTGAACTTCTCTGCTCTTTGAACAAAGAGCTTTAAATTTTAATTTTGCCAGATGTTACAAATTATGTGTCTGTCATGGAGCCCCTCACTTCTGTCCAGTATTTTCCCTAATATTAGACACGCCAGAATGGCTTAAAGAGCTAGAGAGTTCTCAGAGTCAAGTGACTCTCAGTATGGAAGGAAGGAGGGGGAAAGGAGTGGAAGAAAGGGAGCCGGAGGAGGTAAAGTCAACGAATTTGCTTTTTTTTTTTTTTTTTACATTTCTAGGAGCACCTGTTTCTCCATCAAAATGGGTGAACATGAACTGGAGTGGAGACCGGGCAACACTCACATTCTCCCACCTCAACAAAGAAGACGAAGGCCTCTACACAATCCGGGTGCGAATGGGAGAGTATTACGAGCAATACAGCGCTTATGTCTTTGTCCGAGGTAAGACCTGGCGAAAAGCAGAAGACACACCCACATTTAAAACACTGAGGCCTCAGTCAGCGCCAACATGTTTCGGTCAGAAGAGTCATCTACAAATCCTCCGGCTAGCCTGGAGTTACTTTCCAGTGAATCTAGACCTAGTCCAAAAGTGAATGTTACTTTCCAGTGAATCTAGACCTAGTCCAAAAGATCCCCGCAGGCAGCAACACAGAGGTACCTGGCTTCCGGGTCGTGTCTGTCACTAACAGAGGATGCTGTCTTCAGTGGGACACAGTGCAGCGAGGGGAGCTTCTCCAGCCTCATTGTTTGCAAAGCTGTCTTAGTTATGGAAGCTACCACAGAAGAGGCTACGTTATTTGGAGAAGTCCTCTTTAATAAGCATCTCAGATGGCAAATGTATTATTTCGTGCCAAACTTCTTTTCCTGGCTTTGATTTGATGAGGAAGGAAACAGGTGATGGGACCTAATTCTTCCACAAACTGTCACTTGTCGGTTCTAAGCTTTCTTTATTCATTGCTGTCTTGAGTGGACCAGGTGTGTGCGGTGGTGTGTTGCTATGCATGGGATCCTGGCACTTTCAGCCTGTGCTCTGTGTTTTTTCACGTAATAGGCATGCACAGCCACAGAGCAGACACAGAGTAGTCTTAAGAAAACAAAGTGTTTCTGCTCACAGGTTTCAGAGACAGGAGTCTCCTCAGGGCCATGTGGAAAAGCACCAGGGTCAATGGCTCCAGAGGCCAAAGGCCACAAACTTGGGAGAACCTGAACTGTGGCCTTTACTGGAGTTGTCCAGAAAGGGAAAGGTGTAGGCTTGGTGGTTAGATTGACTTTGGAGGACTGTGAGATGTGGAAGTCCTCTCTGTCAAGGGTAGAGCACAGGTAGGGGTGTGGAGGCTGATCAAGAATGGTGTGGGCCAGGTGAAGGAGATGTGTTTTCAGGTGCTTGGTCTGCATGTCCTAGCCCTGCTGTGGGGATATGTTGCTGTCACTAAGCTTCAGGTAGCCTGGGAAGAGCAGTCTATCTGTGGTCAGAAAGAATTGAGACCATCAAAATACACAGACAATTAAAAATCTAAATAATACAGATGATTTACTAATTTTTATCTCATGCGTATGAAATAGAAAAGTTAACTCATAGGCATTTTGATGGAGATGGAACTGCAGGTGCCATCCAGATGCCTTACAATAAGACCAAAACTCCCACTCGCTCTGTCATTAGAGCCTTTTATCAATCATTGTTCTTACTTGCTTCAGGAAATAGCTTGCCAAGTGAGCATGGGCCCTGAGTTCAGATCCTGGCGCCAGGGAATGACTCCCACCTGTATCTCCAGTGCTGGGGAGACTCCTGTAAGAGGATCTGCGGGGCTTGCTGCCCAGCCACTCTTGCTGAAAATGCCAGCTCTGGGTTCAGTTAGAGGCCTTGTCTCAAAAGGTAGGGTGGAGATTGATCAAGGGAGATGCCCAACATCAGCCTCTGGTCTACACACGCATCAGCACATACCTGCCACATGCATACAACACACACACATCAGCATATACCTGCCACACACATACAACACACAGACATCAGCACACACCTGCCACGCATACAACACACATATCACAAAATTTAATTAAAAATCAAAGCATTGAGGCAGAGGCAGGCGGACCTCTGTGAGTTCAAGACCAGCCTGGTCTACAAGAGCTAGTTCCAGGACAGGCTCCAAAACCACAGAAAAACCCTGTCTCGAAAAACCAAAAAAAATAAAAAAATAAAAAAAAATCAAAGCATTGCATTATTCTGACAAGGGGCCTGAGAAGGGTCCACAGACAACAACAGTAGTTTAGGACACATGTCTTCTGGGGCCTCAGCTAAGACTTTGACTAGGGTGCCAGCTCAACTGCTGAGATGAGATAACCACTAAAGATTTTCCTTCCTACATCTACCAGTCTCTCACTTCCTGGCCTTTTGGCTAAGCCTGTCACTTTATTTATTTATTTTTTTTAAATTTATTTATTTATTTTTTTGTTGAAAAAATTTCCGCCTCCTCCCCGCCTCCCACTCCTCTCCCCCTCCCCCCACTTCTCTCTCCCTCTCCCCATTCTTCTCCCCCTCCCCCCACTCCATTCCCCCTCCCTCTTGAGTCTGAAGAGCAGTCCAGAGTCCCTGCCCTGTGGGAAGTCCAAGGTCCTCCCCCCTCCATCCAGGTCCAGGAAGGTGAGCATCCAAACAGGCTAGGCTCCCACAAAGCCAGTTCATGCAGTAGGATCGAAACCTAGTGCCGTTGTCCTTGGCTTCTCATCAGCCCTCATTGTCTGCCATGTTCAGAGAGTCCGGTTTTATCCCATGCTTATTCAGTCCCAGTCCAGCTGGCCTACCGCGAGGGGTGCACCCACCCACTGTGACAGTGAAGCTGATATATTGGAAGCCTGTCACTTAGAGGACAGATGGTGGTCCTGTTGGCTCTGCTCAGCACGATGTGCAGTATCCCAGGGTCTGCTATTTCAGGCTGTGGTCCCAGACCATCCTTCCAGCTTAGGAGGGAAAAAGGAAAGAAGTGGGGGCTGCTCCCATCACCTCTGTTTGGTGAGCAAATATTTTGAATATTCCATGTACAACACTCACCAAAGATGGCCCATGTGTTCCCTGCCAGCACTTAGTGGTCATAACACCAAACAGAAGCAGGAAGAATGAGTACTGGGAACACTCAATACTCTGTACCATATCCATGTTGAACAATGACAAGTGATCACTAAATTTGGTCACGAACCAGCAACTGATAAAAGATGTATGAACATCTGCAACAGCTGGGAAGCATGTCAGAGTATCTTCTCCACAGAAGCATTGGGGGAACGGAGGAGGTGGCCTTCATAAAGGTTGCTATGGAAACAGGCTGGCTGGGACTCGTCCAGAAGTTAGGTTAGCTGAAGAAGAACCTGGGTCAGCTTGGCTAGATAATGAGGCTTCTCTTTCCCTCTGAGTGTCTCATCCCAACCGACTGGAGGTTGTGTCTAGTTATGCAAACCAGCAACAAAGCAGAGATGAAATCCCTGGTGGCCTTGTCTGGGAACCCTGGCCTGGTCTGGTTGTTCTGCATTTCCCATGCCCCACCTACGCTGTGTCTGCCAGACTTGGATGAGAAGTCACAGGACTGACTCCAGATGCAGAGCAGGGGCCAGCATTTAAATCCCACACACCAGTTTTCATATCCCACAAATTAAGGAAATGGAAAGATGTTATAATTTATCAGATGCTAATACAAAAGGATTGAGTAAGATAACTGGAAAAGAATTTAAAAAAGGAGGATTTCTGCAATTCTGAACTTGACAACTTTTAGGAAAGTATATTTTTTATATTACTACTACTGCTACTATTGCCCTGTTGTGAGGCTCAGGCCTGGGCTTTGTGTGCAGAGCAAACGTTCTCCCACCCAGTTTCAAATAATAATATTTGAAATGATGTATTTTAGGGCTCAGGTATAAACACACAACATTCTCCCACCCGGTTTCAGCCTTTATTATTTGAAACGATGTATTTTAGGGCTCAGGTATAAACACACAAAGTTCTCCTACCCGGTTTTGTCCTTTATTATTTGAAATGATGTATTCTAGGGCCCAGGTACACAACAATGTTCTCCCACACTAGCTGTACACACGAATGCCTGTAAATACATTTCCGGAGTTAAGCAGTCTTCACCCATGACTCCCTTCTCTAAGGAATAATGTAATATTTCTGTCGCTCTGAGCTTCCCTGAACCACTCCCATGCCCAGTCATGGCTTTTGCAGCCCCAATTTATTTCCGTGTCTACAAATTTTCTTTCAGGGCATCTTTGGACATCAGTGTTCTTGTGAGTCAGGCTTCCTCCACTCAGCGTTTTGAGGTTCCCTTATGTCATCAGATCATAATACATAAAGTAGCTGGTTCCTTCTGTTGCTAGAGTCGTCTCCAGTATGGAGATGTGCTTCGTGCTGTCTGTATGTCACTAGTTGCTAAGCAACAGGACCGTCTCTACTGCTGGTTGTTTAAGGGTGCGAGCACTATCTATATTCATGTTCATATTTATGGGACAGTTTTTTTTATTTCTCTTCAATATATACCCACGTGTTGAATTGTTGGATCGTAGGACACATTCATATGATCTTTTTCAGAACTGCAAAGCATTTCAAATGCTATTTTATGTGTTTTTAAACTTTTCCCACGGTGGCGTGTGATGCTACTAAAAGACATTCTTTTTGGGGTTCTGGAATTTTCACTGTTTACAGAGTAGCTTCTATATCAGCACGGTCAGCATGTACAACAGCATGTTTTATAGAAACATCGAGGAGCTGAGCATATTTGGACAGGTTTTTATTACACAGATAATATGTGTGTCATAAAAATATAGGTGTTGTAAAACAATAAAAGGAGAAGAGCCACCTATGCTGTCGTCAGAAATAGTGTCAACAGTTGTTACATACTGTGCTCCGCCTTAATCCCTCCCCTGCACAAGCACAGAGAGAGAGGGGAAGAGAAAGAATAAAATTATAGAGGACAAGATAGAAATACCATAAAGGAAGCATTGCAAAGAGCAAGCAAGTACGTGGAAAAAATGTTACTAGTAACTGAAGCATTCTAAATTACAGACAGCTGATGCTTTATCTACCATACTGAAAAGATAACAAGATTTTAAAACTCCCTTGT
This sequence comes from Neodon shergylaensis, assembly GCA_025134845.1. NCBI lineage: Eukaryota > Metazoa > Chordata > Mammalia > Rodentia > Cricetidae > Neodon > Neodon shergylaensis. Next base: position 2,632,334 of record JABTXL010004243.1, read on the forward strand.
GGGGCTGGGGAAATAGCTCAGTGACCACTGAATAAACACTAAGCCTGCAGCGTTCAGTAAAAGGTAGGCACAACAGCTACATCTATAACCTAAGCTTTGAGGGCATAGGACTGGGGCAGAGGCAGGTGGACCCTGAGACTAGTTTTAGAGACAGATTGACCCCAGCCAGTCTAGCTGGCTCCACAGACTCCTGGTTTAGTGAGACACTGTCTCAAAAAGCAGGATGTAGAACAACTAAGACACCACTCTTTGGATTCTGGTCTCCATACATGTGTGCACATATGCATGCCTACCACATACACACGTGTACACACCCATACATACATACATACAGCACAGTACACATAATAAAAACAACTCTCCTGTGACTTTGAGTTGCTTCAGAGTTTCTGAGGGTGTTTTGCAACTATGTATTTAAAGCACATAGCGGTGGCGGGGAGGAGGCAGAAATCTTTAATAAATAAATAAATAAATTAAAAAAAAATAAAGCACGTAGTTCAGCTTCTCCAGTCCCAGGACAGAGTGAACAAAGGTGAAGACAAATGTTACAGAAAACTGGAGAAATCCAAATGTTCACCAATATGAGAACAGTAAAATATAATGTCTTTACATATGTATATTTTAATAAGGATGCATAAATATATATGAATAAAGTTCATGCTCCATGTAAACAATAAAATACTACACAGCAATGATAACTAATGATGTATATCTATACTTATTGAAATATATCAAGGAAAAGAAGCATATTTCATGAAGACCATGACCCAGGTTACTTAAAAAATGATCATATTTAGCCAAGTGTGGTCACATATGACTGTAATCCTTGAAGAAGAGAGGTGAAGCAGGAGGAACACCATGAGTTCAAGGCCAGCCTGGGCTACATAGTGAGTTCCAAGCCTGAGCTACAAATAGTAATAATCATTATGGTTTTTGTTAGATGTGTTGTCACATGCCTATAATCCTAGCACTTAGCAGACCAAGACAGAAGGATTTTGAGTTCAAGGCCAGCCTAAACTACATATCAAAACACATCTCAAAAAAAAACTTTTAGTTTATAAATATAAAAATAAAACAAATCTAGAAAGGCTTAAGCCAATATTTCAGTAGTCATTATTTTGAGTTACAGAGTTAAAGGAGATTTTAAACTTCTTGATTACCATTTATTTTATAATTCTGTGCTACCTTTATAATAAATATAAACAACAAGATAATGTTTTGGAAAAAGGTTATTATTTGCCTATGTCTGAGGTCAAACTGTGACAAGTAGCAGGGCTAATCTGATATTAACCCAATTTGTCAGCCTACAAAAAGTTCAGCTATTTGGAGGTTAGGAGAGAGAAAGCCAGAAGCTTGGAAGAGGTAAATGGTGGCTGCCTGGGCACTGTCTTCACATCAGTACAGCTGCTGCGAACCAGACAGGTGTGAGAGCGCTCCACACTGGTGTGGCTGGCATTCCCAGCATACTTGGCTCCCCACGGTGTGAGAACAAGAGCAATACTTATTTTTAACTTTTAACTTTTGCGTTTAGTACTGTCTTAGGTAGGGTTTCTATTGCTGTGATGAAACACCATGAACAAAAGCAACATAGAGTTTATTTTGTCTTTCAACTTATAAATCCATCGCTGAGGGAAGCCGAGGCAGGAACATGAAGGGAGGAGCTGATGCAGAAGTGTAGACGAATGCTTCTTGAACTGGCTTGCTCTTCATGGCTTGCTCTGCCTGCTCTCTCTCTCTCTCTCTGTCTCTCTCTCTCTCTCTCTCATCAACACACCACACATTGCTTTCTTATAGAACCCAAAACCACCAGCCCAAGAATAGCACCATAATGGGTGCTATCACTTTCAATCACTCATTAAGACAATGCATGACACACTTACCTTCTGGCCAATCTAGTGTAGGCATTTTCTCAATTGAGAGTCCCTCTTCCCAAATGACTCCCGCTTATATCAAGTTGACATAAAACTAGCCAGAACAAGCACCTAGAAGAATACTAAATGAACTTAGGGCAAACAACTTTGACACAATACCTACACCCAAGATCCGTAAAACTCTAAGATAATACAGGAAGACTTGATTGTTTATGAAGAAAAATCCCTAGAGCCCCCCCCCCCCATTCCACAGACACAGTCAAATTAGCGGTAGTTCTAGTGGTATTTGAACTAAGGACCACTAAGGTGAAACCTTTGCTTTTCTGGGACAGCAGATGCTGGTCGCCTGAGGCTAGAGAATCAGCTATGATTAAGAAGCAACCACTATCATTGAGGCAGAATTTTCTGGGAAGGGTTTCCTCAGGGTCAGCAGATGAAGCTGTGGTCCAGAGGTGGCCAAGAGTGGATGAATGAGTGAACGAATGAATGCCTAAATAACTGAATAGATCATCACGCCCACCCCTGCATGGCATCTTATAAACTGTGTTACAAAAATGCGGAGCCCTGGCTCTCTGGACACCTCCTGTCTTCCATGGTTGGTTACAGTGTGCGCTGTTTTGTATCACACACCAAATCCAGTGACTGTTCAGCTAACTAGACCCCACTCTGTCAACATGGGACTCTCTCCATCAGTATGTGGACTCATCAGTCTTTAGCACAGGATGCGTCTGTGCTGTTGCTAGCTGTCCCTCTAGAAAGGCGCCTCTTCTGGTACCCGCACGAACCAGCAGCAGCAGCACTTGTGTTCTTGCCCTGCTCTTCCTCATCAGCAGCATCACTGTCCCTCCCTCTCACAAAGCTGGTGAGGAGAGAGACATGCTCCCAGGAAAGCACTTGCTTCCTGTTGCATAGCATGCAAGGATTCTAAGTTCAGCCTTGGCCATGGTTTATTAGTGTGGTTTTCCTTTAGCACACGTGTCTGCAGGAGACATTTGCCCAGAGAACGTGCCCTGATGGTTTATGGGACATGAAACAGAATGTCCAAAATCTAAGTGATGTCAGCTCTTCACAAGTAATGCAAACTTATTAACACTAAAACCAAAAGTCTGCGAATGTTTCGGCTGTTATATAAAATACCTTTGTAACTCATGAGCGTTGCAGAAGTATAGATCACAGGAAAAAGTTGTTCAGTTGACAGGAGTGTTTTCTCCTGGGTAAGTGGCTCCCATGTGTCCCAGGATGTCCTAACTAATTCTGTCTATGAAAATGCTGTTCATATGCTTGGAAGAACTGGCAGTATGGGCCCCGCCCCCAGGGTTATCGGGGTCTTTAATTATTCTCAGTTAAAGGGCTACTGATGATATATTTTCTTTCATTTCCTTCTGATCCATTAATTAGCTGTGCCTCAGGAGTGAGGGAAGGGCTCACAGTCTGAGAGCTGACCTCATAAACAGTCAATTTCCTGTTTCCTGTGCTATTGCAGACTTTCACTAAACTCAAATGTGGGTGTTGTGTCGGAGCTCTTTTCCTAAGTACCCTTAGTTTTGGAATAGCCATTATGTGTGTTGACTTTGTTTGTTTACTTCTTGTTCTTGGTCTGTATCAGTATCAGAAGCTTCAGCCCATGGTAGGCTGGCCCCAGATTTCAGGACCTGTGGTGAGACACTTGGGTGGCAGGCTGGGTAGAACAGACCTGCTCAACTCATGTCAGCTTGAAAGAAGCGGGTGGTGGCAAAAAGGAGCCAGGGCAAGTGTTAGCTACCCTTTAAACGCGTGTCCCACTGACCTGCCTCGTCCGGTCAGTTTCCTCCTTCTGCAGTTCCCTACTCACCAGTCATCAGTTGTTAAACCAGCACTGGGCTAAACCTCTGATGGGGCCAGAGCTGTCATGACCTAATGGTCTTGGAAACACACTCACAGATACACTCAAGTGCACTTTAAAGATATTCTACAACAACTCTGGGAAGCAAGGGCAAGGAGACAAAATGCACGGATTCTTTTCAGAGCCCTTTTTATTTTCTAACATAGTGTTCTTCCCACAAAAGGGAAAAGCACACCTTGTTATAGTGACAAACAAATTGTAAGATTTGAAGTTTGCTCTATGAAGCCAAATATGTAGCTACCATGTTCTCTAGGAAATGTGGGCACTATGACCTCAGTCTGCCAAGCTGGCGGAGCCTGCGTGAGCGATTAACAGGCCCCCTCTGTCTCCACAGATGCTGATGCAGAGATTGAAGGAGCCCCTGCAGCACCGTTGGATGTGGTGCCTTTGGATGCTAACAAAGATTACATTATAATCTCTTGGAAGCAGCCGGCTGTGGACGGAGGGAGCCCTATCCTTGGATACTTTATTGATAAGTTAGTGCTTGGCCTGATATCAGTCTGTGGATGTACAGATTGTTCCCATTATTTCTAAGTGAACGCTTTCTCTTCTAGTTTTCGCCTCCTCTCCCTTTCTTTCTCCATATATGTTTAATACATATATAAACATACATACATACATATTAGCACCTACTTATTTACATAAACTCTTTGAATTTGGCAACCCAGCTCATGTCACTAACTTGGCAAGAATGTAATGACTTTGTAAACCTAATAACAGAGGCCAATGCAGAAATGACATAACTGACATTCAATATTCTTAGCATCCACTTTCCTAGTATGGCAGTTATTCAAGAGTACTGCTTTTAGGAGCACAAATGAATTCCTTGTACCATACAATGTGGTTTCAAGTTATTCATATTATATAAGAAATAATAGCAAAAATTCATAGTGTTAGGCTACACTCTTACGTACGAGTCCTTGTTGATTACAGTCTTCAGTACTTAGGATTTTACACGTTCATATCCACTAGATTTGGGTAATACAAGCAGCAAGTTTAGATTATTGGCCCAAGTATGTGATTATCTGACTCAGTTTCTCTTCTGATAGTTACCCCCAATTCCTTTTGCTTTTGTCTGTGGAAACAATTCGAGACAGATGATCTAGGTCAGCGTATAAACCTTCTACTTGTAACAGTAAGTAAAAGTGCCCGCTGTGCTCAGTGCCTTCCAGAGAGATGCTTGTTTAACCGTAGACATGAAGTGGGATGGAGGCTCCACCTACTTCTGATGAATTGGAGGTTTGCATAAGTTCTTTTCCTCCTGTCAGTTCTGCTTTGTTGTCTTTGACAAATAGCCGAGGGGTCTGCAAATTTTATGGAAGATTGGAGACTATCAGTGCACATTGTTCAGTATTTACTGTCTGCTCTGATACTGCTCTAAACACTGCATGTGTTTACCACTAACCCATAGCCATCCCAGACAGGCCTTGCTATCACTAACCCAT
>JABTXL010004243.1:2646064-2660925 GCA_025134845.1 Neodon shergylaensis
AGAGAGAGAGAGAGAGAGAGAGAGAGAGAGAGAGAGAGAGAGAGAGAACTTTGTTCCTGGTGCTGCAGATCTGTACCGTAACAATAACTATTGTCACTGTGATTGTCCCTGGGTCTGCAGTACAGTTTTTCTTTGCTTGCTTCTCTGATATTCTCTTTATCACTGGTTGTAGAATTTTGGTTATGATGTGCATCAGTGGTTTTCCTCCTATGTATTGTGCTTCTCGGGTCTGTGGGTTTATAGCTGTCCTCTGTTCTGAGGAGGTTCCACTGTTGTTTTTATTTTTAGTGGATTCCTCTCTCTCTCCTCTACTAGGAGTTTCAGCTATGTGCCACTTGAGGCCACTGAAATTGGTTCTCAGCTCGTTGGTGCTGTGTCCCCTCAGCCTTCACCTTCTTGACCATGTGGAATGTCTGTAACCATGGTTTATGTTTGTAGCCGCTTCCGTGTCCTTGTCTCCTAATTATCACAGATGATACTAATTCTGTCACCTGTGGCATTTCTGGGTTTGTTACTAATGATCCTTCCCCCTAATGTAGGCTTTATTTTCTTGCTTTCTGTACACACTTTTCTCTCTTTTAATTAATACTAGGTATTTTAAGTTTATATTGTTTGATGCTGAATATTTTTAAATTTGTAGAAATGCCTTTGAGCATTTTTTTTTTGAGGAAACACATCTTTTCAAAGTGGCAGGGAATTCAGCTGTTGCAGAGGGGATGGAAGAAGGGAAGGAGGGAAGAAGAGGAAGGCAGGGAAGACATTTTTCTAATGAAGATGTCATAATTGTGAAGTAGATCCAGAGGCTACCATGTGACTCCTACACTTTTGACCTTGGCACGGAAATCAACCCCACCACCTCGTGGCCCACTCTAGACTTCAGTTTTTCCTTTATGTACTTTGGAACCAAACACACACACATCTTTGCACGGTTCAATTTCTTTCTTCATCAGTTTAGCTATAAATCATATAAAGACAAGTCCCTTGGTCTGTCTGTATGCTATGCACAGACCAGGTTCCCTTGGTCTGTCTGTATGCTATGCACAGTGGCATCTGAATAGCCAAATGAATGAATGATTTATTATTATTATTATATTATTATTATTATTATATTGGAGATAAGGTTCCCTTACACTGTGGAGCCAGGAAGAGAGAGGCACTTGTGGCTCTCCATGTGTCTCCGGCTCCCCTGAATATGTGCACCTCACTTTACCTTGTTGTTTTTCAGAGGGTGTCATTCCTGGCCCCCCCACAGACCTCTCTGTCACTGAGGCCACCCGGAGCTACGTAGTGCTGAGCTGGAAACCCCCTGGCCAGCGTGGTCACGAGGGCATTATGTATTTTGTAGAAAAGGTAAGACCCCGGCATTATCACCTACGCTACCTCCTGTTAATTTCTGATAACAATGGAGCAATTACAGTAGGGCAGCAGCAGGAATAACTAAACTCTTTAAATTCGCATGGATTATGAACTGTCTCTGTTGAAAATATAAATAACACATAGAACCTCATCATGGTGCCTTGAGACTCCCTCATGTTCCTGCGCTATAGATTGCCTGTATGGCGGTGTTCTCTAGAGCAGCCCCCGTCTCTCTTGTGATGGAACAGCTCTAGTGATGGCTGTCTGTCTATTGGTCCTTCTGTCAGGATGACGAAACATGATGAAGGTAGAGGGCAAGAGGAATAGAGAAGTTGTACTGCTTCCAAACAGGAGGGCGAGGTGAAGACAGCAAGGCTCCACACACCACTGTGAAGCCGTATTCTTCATACACAATAGATCAGGACTGGGTGACGAAGCAGTCTGAGATGCTGGATTCTTTCCCCCACATGTCTTATAATCGTGCTGGGGATCAGACCGTTAGAGGACAGCAGACAGTGAAATGATCTGGGCGAGGATGATGAGGGAGCCAGCTGTGTAGCCGTATCCAAAGGGGTCTGGTGAGCATTTGTGAGCAGCTAGTGGGGAAGTGCCCAGAGCTGGCCAGGGCATTACTGAAGGAAGTGGTTCTGCTACCAGCACAGAAACATGTGAGAAGGCAGACCGTGTGGTACAGAATCCTCCTTCACAAGATCATAGCTTCTGAAAGAATATTTAAGAATTTGTTTAACATGAAGCTCCAAGTCCCTTCTTGACCAGGTGTTTGCCTAGGATTCGTGATGCCTTTGCTTCAATGCCTACTGCCATAAAAATGAGATCAGGATTTAATTGAGATGGTGTTTTTGTCTGATCTGTAAAAACATTTATGTATTTATTCAGAGTAATGTGCTATTGTTAACAAAAATGAGATTAGTGCTTATGCTTTAAATTTCATCTTTGCACAATTACATAAAAAAATTTTTTTATAAAATATTTGGAATTCAGTTTTTTCTTTCATCTGGATTATTCTGATTATTCAATTTCAGAATAACTGTTAGGTTACCTTCCCTTACAGTTACTGTGAGAGGATCCATTTCTGAGGAATATAGGTTTATGGAGACATCTATCTACAGATTAGGTGACAATATAAAAACAGGGTGCAGATATCATGTGTTTTAAGTGCTGGGACTGAACCCAGGGTTCATACACAGCAGACCACTGCTCTGACAGACTTCCCACTTTTGAGATCTTATCGCTGCCCCCTAAGTGGCTATGATTACTGGCTGTGCCACCAGGCCTGGCCAATATACAAACTTCAGAAGTGTAGTAACATATATTGATTATGAATAATAATGACTTCCATTATGGCATTTTTGTGCAACTCATACTTTCTCTTTTCCCTTTCTTCTCCTGCTGACCCCCATTTTCCCCCCTTCTATTTTCTTATCTAGTTTTGTTTTTTGGAGGTTTTGTTATTATTGCTGTTTGAGTTTTTGGTAATCAGTGGGTTTCACTAGTGTTGCTTACAGGAGAACAGTTGAGGAATTGTTTGTAGGAACAGAGGGGCCTTATCAGTGGATACTGCACTGAATAAAATGTCATTTTTCTGTCATAAATGTCAACCATAAGCTAATGAGTACCCATGAGACCCTGCCCACTCCACCACAGTGTTTACTAACCCAAGAATGTGTGGATCTCCCAATATGCAATTTATGTAGAGATATCTTTGTATGTACACACACACACATGCACGCAGTATGCCCATGGCAGCATATGTGCCAGACGTCAAACTATGAAAGTTGATTTTCTCCTTCTTCCATGTGGGTCTCAGGATCAAAATTAGGTAGTTAGGCTTGGTGGCAGTTGCCTTTCTGACTGAGCCTTCTCACTAGTAAAGTATGCAAATATCTTAATAGCCTTTTATTTATTTCAAACTTGTGGATCTTAAGAATTACACTAGAGTGCCAGGAGGTGGTGGTCCACACCTTTAATCCAAGCACTTGGGAGGCAGAAGCACGCAGATCTCTGTGGTTCAAGGCCAGCCTGGTCTACAGAGTGAGTTCCAAGACAGCCAGGATTGTTTCACAGAGAAACCCTGTCTCGAAACAAAACAAACAAAAAAAGAAAGAAAAGAAAAAAGAATTACACCAGATTAACATGTTATTGTCTGTGATTTTCCATTATTAATGTTTTTGGTGATGAACATTTGTCTGATAGTCCTGAGATCGATGTCTTGCTTCTTTCTTATCTGCAGGAAATTGTAAACAATAAGTTTATGACTGCTTTCCCATGTAACAAAGACTAGAAATCTTCCAAGGGTCTGGTTTTATGAAATCTAAAATTATATGTATAGTTTCCAATTTTCTAAATGTTATCCCCAAATAAAATGTTTGTTATCACCCTAAACCTTTTTCTATTTTAATAGAAGCAATGATAGAGTAATAGCTAAATGTAGATTTCTGGTAAATTTAATACACACCCATGCCCACTGCATTTCTTTGACACACTCCACAGGAAAAGGCTCTGAATTAACTCTGTGACAGTAATTACCATTTTGCTAACATAATGACACATAACAACCCACTCAGACATGTGCTTCAGATGAGTCAGTGCTGGCTTCTGTTGACCATTTCCTTTGGTCACATCAACCTGAATTTTGAAAAGTCTCTAACTTCCCCAGATCAAAGTACATATCATTTATCATTAAACAATTAAACATTTTTTCCTATCAGCCTGCTCAGTTATGTAAACAGAGACTGTACTTTCATTACCTAGCCACCCAGACCTGAATAATCACACAGAAACTATATTGATTACAACACTGTTTGACTAACGCCTCAGGCATATTTCTAGCTAACTCTTACATCTTAAATTAACCTATTTCTATTAGTCTATGTATTGCCATGTGCCATGGCATTTACCTCATTTTCTACATGTCTTGCTTCCTTGGCAGCTGACTGGTGTCTGCTTGATTCAGCCTACTCTCTCTTTATATCTCTATATGGATTTCCCTCCTGGCTTTACTCTGCTAAACTATTGGCCAAAACAGCTTTATTCATCAACCATTAAACACATATACAGAAGGACATCTCACATCATCTCCCCTTTTCTATCTAATTAAAAACGAATGTTTTAATTTTAACATAGTAAAATTGCATATACAAAACAGTTATCCAGCAAGAAGTATAGTTATAATATTTAGTCCTTTTACATTTGGTAAGTTAAGGAAAATACTCTATCATCTATCCTATCTTTGTGAGTCTAAAGTTTTATATCTAATTTATCTTTTACCATAACTAAGGAAAACTATAATTATATAATTTGATGGAGTCTTCAACTCCATCAAAGACCCCAGAAGGATATAATATTACCTACGTAAACAGAAAGTGCATTGTAAGCAGCTTTCAAAACTCTAGAAATGACAGAGACATCTCACTGCTTGGACAGTCACTCAAAGTTCTTTTGTAACATTGGGGCATCCATCTTCAGCCAATAGGCCTATAGTATCTGACAGACTTTTCAGTGAAGCAGGAAATTTGAAGATCAGTTCTGCCTTGTACTGGCAAAGTTTGTCAGTTGCTTTCTTCTGTGTCCTGCAGAATGTCTGGCAGTTTCTTCTGTGAAGCAGGAACCCTAAAAGACCATTCTGTCTTTTGGAAAGTTAAGAAGTCACTTTTCTGTGGGTCCTGCATGTCCAGTTCATGTAGCATACCATCAAGCAGTCCAAGCAAGAACAGTTTCTTGCCCAAATGGTTATCCTTTTACATTGAAGGCAAATTCCATAGCGAGTTTCTTCAATTCCCATCAGTCTCTCTAAAGTAATTGGTGTTGGCAAAAGCAAACATGTCTCACTGTTGAGAAAAGCCTAAGTTTTAAAAATATTTTAAATGCCATATTCTGTAGGTCTTTGAAAAGTTTGAAGAATATTTATCCATCTGAAATATATCTCTGTACATTTAGAAAACTTAACTAGCATGACTATAAGTTTGACTGTTATAAATGACTATTAATTCATAGTTTTTAATTATATATTACATTTTTAATGAGCTGTGTAAACATAATACCTTAAACAAGAGTAGAAATATACATATAGCAAAATTGACCTTAAATTTGTATCATTAAACCAAAGTCCATACCAATGCAGTAGTATTTATTTCTATATCATATCCCCATCTTTTTCTTTAGAAAGACCTTGACTATACCTATTAATCATTTATAATCAAGTCCTTTAAATGAAAATAAACATTTATAAGCAATATTTGGGAATTTGTAGGTTTTTATACTACTTCCTGATGATTGGGGGGTGCTGTTAATCAGGTCTTTCATGGGGTATCTTGTGTGGTTGGTCCATTTCAACCAGCGGTCCTAAAACTGTCATGGATGTTGGACCACCTAGGCCATCGCTTCAGGGAGTCTTATTTGGTCAAACCATGTTAGCCAATAAGGAATCCACAGCTTTCTATTCTCTGTGGAAACAAAAGCAGAACCTCTTTCCAAAGTAACATGTCCTTAGACCTAAATTTTGAAGTCAAGATACCTTTAAAATATATATTGTTGTTTTGGCTTAGCAACCCATACAATGAAATGTCTTTCTGTAGTTAGCTCATTCTCAGACAAAAAAATTCAAAGAAAATACAATAATATATATAATCCAGACTCTTTGTGTAGTTTCCATCTTTACATGGCTTCTTTTATTTTTACTCTGTTTCTTTTACTTTTATTTTTTAATTTTTGATTTTTTTGAAACAGAGTTTCATTGTGTATCTTTGGTTATCCTAGATCTCACTCTGTAGACCAGGCTGTCCTTGAACTCACAGAGGCTCACCTGCCTCTGCCTCCCAAGTACTGGGATTAAAGGCATCCGCCACCACACCAAACTACTCTATTTCTTTTCTTAAAGGACTTTCTCTATCTTTTTTCTTTTCCAACTCTACATATATTTTAACACATTGTAAATCGTTTAGAGGTGTTTTTTTTTCTGTCTGAATTTGTCTTTACTGTATATCTCTATCTTTTTTGACCACACGAGTCTTTAGTCTGCTTAGCAATCTGGTTAGGATTAAAGCTGCAGCTTTTGTGGCTGGCTCTGCCTCATTTCTTACTTTTTTGAGAGTCTAGCTTTATGGCAGAGGTATTGGCAGGAGCCAGATTTGTTGCTACAACTCTGTGGAGTTTTTAGGTTCATGCCACCACCAAGAAGCCTGATGCCAGCTGCTCATAAACACCATTTAAGTACTTGTGGTGACAGAACCTCTTAAAAGAGCTGCGAGGTTTTTACCACTAATGCTGTCAGGAAGCCTCTCTTAAAGGAGCCATGACTCTGCTTGCCTCTAGCAAACAGAGCCTACCAGAGACAAAGCTGCTACCAATAAGCCATGCTTAACTCTGTGTTTTGTTTTGTTTTGTTTTTTTTGGTCTAGAATTCCCTCCCCACCCCACCTTTTAAAGCTTTCTCAGGCTTTATGTGGAAACGTTTGGACACCATTTGTATACAAAAACTGCACTTTCATTTCCCAGTCCCTCAGACCTGAATAATCACAAAAAACTGTATTGATTACAACACTGTTTGGCCAATGGTTCAGGCATATTTCTAGCTAACTCTTACATCCTAAGTTTACCAATTTCTATTAGTCTGTGTACTGCCACGTGGCCATGGCATTGCCTCATTTTCTTCATGTCTTGTTTCCTTGGCATCTGACTGGTGTCTGCTTGGCTTAGCCTACTCTCTCTATATATCTATCTCTACTCGGATTTCCTGCTCGGCTTTCCTATGCTAAGCCATTGGCTGAAACAGCTTTATTCATCAACCAGTAAAAGCAACACATATACAGGACATCCCACATCACAGTTATATGGAAGAGAAGATAATATGTAAGAGTATGGCATTTTATGGAGAAGCTGCACAGGGTGTTTTCTACTCTTACAGCATCCAGGATGCTGGAGAAATAAGGATGCAGACCATGCTAAGAGGCCTAGGATGCAATTACAGAATTCTCTAAATATCCCGCAATTCTACTATGAGTCTAATTATTTCTGATGAACCATTTATGAGGTGTTAGTCTTTGCAGAGGTTCACCTACTGGCATGTTTTTCACCCACCTAGAATGTTTATACAGCACAGTATTATCTCCTGTGCTTGCGTTTGCTGGAACTTTCACCTGGGATTTGTGCATAAACTGTGAACTGGTCTGTCGCGATACAGGCTTATAGTCAAACATTGAAGTCATGCCTGTGATTCCTAAGATGGTTGAAACTGAGGGTCTCAATAGTGAAAGAACTGGGTGAATCAGGGTCTTCCTTTTAAACTCCCCTATCCTAATGTGTTCTTTCCAGCCCCCAACTTTTCCCTCAGATATTTCACGTCTTGGGTACTTTCTCTCATTTCCCTTTCAAAAATCTGGTTATGTCAGGCACAAGGCAGTGTTACTTGCTGGTGCGGCTTCTATCTATAGAAGTGAAAATAAGTGGTGTTTGCCAGAGACCATCACTGGACTGCACGTTTAGTTAACCTATCTACTTCTGAAAAGAAACCCTGTTAGGGTCATACTTTTGTTTTCATTATACCTCTTTTATAGATAAGGAAACTGAAAAATTGATATGATTTATACTTCTCTCCAGATTGCACAGTAGGTACAAGGCAGAAATAAGATTTGAACATGGATAATCTTGGCATAGGGCCATAAGTCCAGCTATAGGCTGAACATTTGTAATTTAAAAATCCAAATTCAATATCCAACAAGACACTCAAAATGTTTTGGATTTTGGATTGGGGATACTTAAATAGTAAAGTATATGTAGATTTTCTCACACACGCGCGCACGCGCACACACACACACATACACACTTGTAGTTCCACGCATTTGAAATAAGAGGCACTCTCCCTGCATTATGTTGGACTGCTTCGAAAGCTGAAATCTGCTCCTCTCAAGAACGGTGGGAGTGCCGCTGAGAGGGTTAAAGTTATGATGGCTTATAACATCCATAGCACAGAGAAAGTAGCTATTGTTTTTATTATGAGAGTAAAAATAATTAATGATTACTTATGTATTCCCCTGAGGAGGTATGTCAAGAATATAAAGATGTGGGACTATTTCATCACTCCTAGGGGCAGATCACACATACAAATGACACATTATCATGAAATATTTTGCAGGAACACTAGAGTTTCACCTTGATAAATTTGCCTCATAACAGATGATAACAAGGAGGCCACCCAGCTCATTACTAACTGGAATCAGACCCTTGGGTCCCTTCTGCTGTGCTACTGAATACATCCCATGTCAAGTCAGTAGTGGCCACGTTGAATTGTGTAGTACAAACTTCTGTGTCATCGTCTTTGACAGCCTCTGTGCCTGTCATAAAATGTGGATTTCTGAAGATTATTTTGAAAATGATTTTTTAATCTATAGCACACTCTGGCAAGAGCAACAAAATTTGTGATTTTGCTGATATCAAGCAGAACTGGATGCTAGGGTTAGAGAAAGTCTTTGACTTGTCTTATGAATGTGCTGACTAACTCCCGCCAAATCGTGATTCACTTCTTCATCCAAGTCACTGGGGGTCATTTTAAGGATAAGATTTATTTATTTGCTTTTTTTTTGACAGAGTCTAACTCTGCATCCCAGCAGAAGTCCCTGTGCGGCTCAGAGTGGTTTTACACTCATGGCTATTCTCCTGCTTCAGCCTTCTGAGGGCTGAGATGACATACATGTAGCCCCATCCCTTCCAATGTATTTAAATTTGTTTTTAAAATATATTTTATGGTTTATTCTAAAATTTAGATACAATTTCACGAAGGAGCGTCTTTTTATCTCCATAATCAAAGAAGAAACTTGGAGTGTCCTTCTGGGCTGAGGCAGGACAGTGAGCAGGAGGTCCCTTGAGCTCATGGAATAGACTTTCCGGTAGAGGAGAGAACAAATGAACAACCATGTGAATAGTGATACATGGTTTAGTTGGAGAATATTTAGCAGGGCAAGGGGTAGCAGGTGATGAGAGAAGGACTGGACTCTTCTGAACTGGTGAAGGGAAGGATGTATCCAGGCCTTTCTGAGGAGGCGGCAGCCAGATGTGCGCCGGAAGGATGCCCTGAGTTATAACCTCAACTAAAATAACATTCATAGCAAAATTGTAAAAATTTAAGTATTGAAAACAGTTCATTGAAATGACCTACCCTAAGACCTAGAAAAGCAATTAACGTTGAAATAAAGACTTCCATAAGTAGACTGACAAATATGTTTATATACAAGTGAAGTGAAGTAACAGTTTATCATAGGGCTCAAAGCCACAGCTGATGTGGAAACCTGCGGCATTCAGGTGTCCTTTTCCACACCCCCTCTCCAGCCCAGCTCTAGAAACAGGGATGGTTGTTGGCAGGTAAGTAAGTGTGAGTCCCCGTGTGCTCCGGGGGCTTCCAGTGATGTCACTGTTCCTGCTGCAGTGTGACGTGGGGACAGAAAACTGGCAGCGTGTCAACACAGAACTCCCAGTGAAGTCGCCTCGCTTTGCTCTGTTCGACTTGGTGGAGGGGAAATCTTACCGCTTCCGCGTCCGCTGTTCAAACTCAGCAGGAGTCGGTGAACCCTCAGAGGCAACAGAAGTGACCATCGTAGGGGACAAACTTGGTAAGTGTGGGATCAGACTGAGCAACTGTGACATTGTGTCGAGAGCAAATTCCAAACCAAGAATAAAATAGTATTGTTTTGCTTATGCAAAGTAAATTTCATGAATTTTGACAGCTAAGACTATTCTTCAGTGTATTTCATTTACTATTATGCTTCCTAAATAATATTTTGAGCAGAATGCATTATAAAACAGAGCAAATGTATTTTAATATGATGTGTAAACATTTGTGCGTGTGTGCTTGCACATATGCAATGGGAAAGAAGTATGCTAAACTACCTTGAGTCTGATCACCATTTTCTCTTTTACATAGATATCCCCAAGCCCCCTGGAAAAATCATCCCAAGTAGAAATACAGATACCTCAGTGGTGGTCTCTTGGGAGGAGTCCAAGGATGCCAAAGAACTAGTTGGTTACTACATCGAGTCTAGTGTGGTTGGCTCTGGCAAATGGGAGCCCTGCAACAACAACCCTGTGAAGGGCTCACGGTAATGTGCGTGCGTGTGTGTGTGTGTGTGTGTGTACGTGCTCCAGAATTACTATAAGCTACATGCAGTACACACAGCCAGTGGAGGAATAACACACATGGGCTTAGAGAGATGACCAAGCAGTCTGAAGTGTATACTGCTCTTGCAGAGGACCCAAGTTCAGTTCCTAGCACCCACGTTGGATGGCTCACAATCACTGATAACTCCAATTCCAGGGGTCTGATAGTTTCTCCTGGCCTCACCTCCGTACACAGGCACATTCTCTCCCACCACCCACACGTATAGATATAGTTTAAAAAATCTTTTTAAGAACA
The DNA here is from genome assembly GCA_025134845.1 of Neodon shergylaensis. Classification (NCBI taxonomy): domain Eukaryota; kingdom Metazoa; phylum Chordata; class Mammalia; order Rodentia; family Cricetidae; genus Neodon; species Neodon shergylaensis. The sequence continues at coordinate 2,656,842 of JABTXL010004243.1, forward strand.
CATATACACATTTACTTTAAATAGCCAAATGAATTTAAAGCTGAGCATGTCTAATGTAATAGAATTTGGAAACAAAGACTTGTAATGTTAAACACTTAAAAGAAACACAGATTATCATTCAGAAGTTCATTTTATGTTTTTTTTCTGATTCTTTCTATTTGGATTATCTTTTCCCATTGTTCCTCTCTGGACATTCACATGCGAGACCTAACAGGCTCTACCAAACATGGTATTTTTAAAAAAGAACAGAAAATGGAATACTAGCACTTCCTAAGTTCTGCACATCACCAAAATCAAACCCAGGACCAGGCAGAGGGAAAGCGCCATCAAACAAGGGCATCCTGATAGTTTTCCTTTTCTCTCTGTCTGTTTTCAGTGTGGGGAGAGTAGTTTGTCTTGCTTTTAATTATTTTCACAACCAGTTGAGCCTGCTTCATTTAGGGCCAACTTGAGAAGTGGTCCCTAGGAAGAGTCTGATGGGCTTGTTGGCAGCTTATGTCTTAGCCCTTTCCAAAGGCTGCACATTCCCAGAGGATCTGGTTCCCAGTGGAACTGGACCCTAGAGGCTGGAGACCAGCAGATAAAGGAAGACAGCAGCGTGCTCCGCACGACATTCATTCCTTTCACTGAAATAGCCGTGTATTCCATCTTTATCTCGGGGCAGTCAGGAGCCAGTGAAGGGCAGACACCATTGTTAGTCATCTTCATACCTGTGATAGCTATTCATGTCTTCACCCCTAAGGTGTTCAGTAAATATTCACCCAACCAAGTAGACGCTAGACTGAAAAGTATGGCTCCCTTTGTCAACTGCTCAACCAGTGAGTAGATAGAGTCTTAGCAGACCCGTTATTCCCTGGGTTACAGTCTTCAAGGCCGACTTAATTTTATGTTGATTCATGAAATGGTACGTACAGCTGTCACAGCCGTTAAGGAGTATAGTGGTTTTGAATGGGAGACACCATGGGTTCGTACTCTATTGTTGGATCTTGCTATCTAAGAGGTAATTCTGGGAACTATTTTTCACTTTATTTCAGGTTCCAGTGTAATTTCTCATGCGATGATGCCTTCTCTAGCGTAAAGAAGGTAGTGGTTAGGTGTCTGTGACAGGATTTATCAGTACCTTACATTTTAAGTATATACCTGAAATAACTACTCATGATATTGTCAACACACTATTATTCACTATGTGCTTCCTTTGTTCAGACCTACTACTGTATTTTAAAGACTAGATAGCTCACCTTTATGCAGAATCAGTATGTGGTAGGTAGTATTATTGTTCCCTGTTGAACATTTTCTGATGAACCTTCAAAGTAAGTCAAGACTCCTAATTTCTTTTTGACAGAGCGAATTTTAAAAATTGCCCAAATTGCCTTCTTATCTAAGGTGCATGTGTTACCTGAAGGTCTCATTTTTGAAAATGAATCTTTCATAAAGCCGGGCCATTCAGTTAAGCTGCTGGTCATTTTGCCTCACCCTCCTTGGAAAGGCTCTGAAAGCTCTCTCCTCTTTAGATTTACTTGCCATGGATTGGCCACGGGTCAGAGCTACATCTTCCGGGTCAGAGCAGTGAACGCAGCTGGACTTAGTGAATATTCCCAGGATTCGGAAGCTATCGAAGTCAAAGCTGCTATCGGTAAGCTCCTTCTTTGTAATTTGGCCGAAGGGAAGAATGAGTTTTCCAATTCTCCATCAAGTCCATAAATGGTTTGAAGTTCCTAATTCCACTCCATGATCCCGCAGTTAAACAGTCACTTTCTCTTGGCTCCACTTGACAGCTACCCTTCCACAGCTGGTGTGTTACAGATTTCATCACTTACCAGTGTCTGTGTGTCTGCAGTATTTCCTCAGACACTCCCCACCGTAGAAAACTTCATTCTAACTTCATTCCATCCCGGGACCTGGCAGGCCATCCCGCTTCCATGAAGGGGTACATCACCATAACTCTGCCATCTTGTACTTAAAAGCCATTTCGTCCGCAGCAGAGCTTGGCTTTTTTTTCTTAACATTGCATTACCATTCTTACCAGTGCATTCTTATAAAGTCTTTAAAACTCATGCAAGACACATGTGGTTGCTTAATCATGTCTCATCTGTTTGCAAAATAACAGAATAACATAATTAATAAGGTAATTATATGTATCTATGTGTTATACCTCCTAATCTTGGATAGAGTGGGGAAGAGACCCAGCTAATCCAGAAAAAAAAAAGAAAATAAAATCTGTAATATGCTAACATATTAATAGAAATATTTGACTGACTATGTAACTCAGTACTAGAGCACACAGTTATGGTGTGTAAAGCCCTAGTACCACTGTGAAAAGATGAGGCAGGTGCAATGATGCATATCTATAACCATAGCAACTGGGGAAGCCGAAGCAGGAAGACTAAGAATTCAAGGTCAGCCTGGGTTACATACCAAGACCCTGTCTCAAAATTCAAAGCAATAGGACAACAACCACCACAACTATATTTAACATTAGTTTTCTTCTTTGACATTATTTTAAGTAGACAGTAGCAGACATGTTCTTTTGGGAGTTGGGAGGTACAGTTCGTTACTGTTGCACTAACAGTCATGATTCTGCTATACAGCTAGGATCTTTAATATTGTGTCTTGTGAACTTTGTGGTCCTTTCTCTATTATGTTAACTATTAGAGCATACATTTATCAAGAATTGCTTTTCCCTGTATAAACTAAACCCTTTGGGTTGGTTCCGCAAGAAGAAATGGTTCCTGTTTTGTCTGTGGTTTGGTTTTGCTCTTGTTTCTTCTTTTTCCAAAATATGGAGACGTTGAAATGTTCCCTGGTGTAAATTCTGCTAAACCAAGATTGTTTTTCGCTCTGCTTGTAGTCCTAATGCTTCTGTTTGTTCTGTGATCCAAGAGTAACACGTACGGGGTCTGGCTCACGTCATCATTTCTGTTGTTGTCTGGTGACTGTAGGGGGAGGAGTGTCTCCAGATGTGTGGCTTCAACTGAGGGATGCACCTGTTGGACTAACAGACTTCAGGGGGGGGCGTGAGTGGAACCTCCCCAGCAACCTCTCAAAAAGATGCTTTGCTCAGTAGCAAACCTAACAAACCTTCAGCACCCAGTAGCCCTTTCTGCCGGGGCCAGGCAGAAGTGAGTACAGTAAGTGAACCAGTTCAGGAGGAGCTCAGCCCGCCATCTCAGAAGGCAGCTCCCAAGGAGCAAAGTAAACCTGAGCCCCCGCAAAAGAAGAAGGACCCAGTAGGTGAGAACTGCCAAGTCCAGCTCTTCATCTGTCTCCATCAGTGTCCTCACCTCTCATTGTCCAGATCATATGCTTCATCCGTGTTCGGTCCTCATTTGTTGGTTCTGAATTTATGTTTCTATTCAGCATGCTTTCATCTAATACACTGTCAAAGTCACTATCAAATGTGGGATTGGCTCTTAGGCACTATCTCTTCATCTTAGCCATGGTAAAATGTTTACAGGCCTTTTTGAATGAGGGGTCATTAGTCAGGGAGAAACCCTAGGTCCTAGACATGAGGGTAGGAAGGACTTGATGATTACCCCAGCTGTATGAAGCTGATTGATCTTGACATGAGCTCTGACATGCTCATGCTCAGAAGATGCAGAGGAAAACATTTCATAATGAAGTGACAGAGTTATTAACTTCCATTGTTCAACTCAGGCTTTTAAGTGATCATTCGTACTTCATTCAGATCACTAGTTCTTAGCAGCTCCAAAACGTTCAGAATGGTATTATAGCCATTGAGAACTATGTTCCGCGAGGCATGATACTTCTTCCCAGAAGGGGCTCCTGGAAAATGACTTAGTAGAAAGCTAAATGTGAGTGGCTGGTGTTATGGGTTACATGTGTGTTCTAGGAGACAATGTTGCATAAAGTGCGGGCATATTTTAGGTGCCTCTTATCTATTCCCCATCTCTAACCCACCCCAGCTTTCATAACTCTACTTTTTTGCTGTGACCCCTTTTTCATCCCATTAACTAAGAAGAAATGTAATAGTCACTTTAGGGTCCATCCTTATAAGTGATCTGAGAGAGAAAAGGAATAGATAGATAGATAGATAGATAGATAGATAGATAGATAGATAGATAGA
>JABTXL010004243.1:2660935-2709281 GCA_025134845.1 Neodon shergylaensis
AGATAGATAGATAGATAGATAGATAGATAGATAGATAGATAGATAGACAGACAGACAGACAAGTTTATTCTCAAAGTTTTCTTTATTCTGAAAGTTGTTTTGAATAGGAATATAATAATTTATGTAGCTCTTATAATCCAAACAAATCAAATCTTTGGAAATTTCCTTGATGTACTGCATGTCTAGATAGATTTCTTGCTATCACTGTATCTTTCCTTCTTCATTGAAAAGTATCATTTCAGTGGTCAAATGTAAAAGGGAACCAGCAAAGCCATGTAAATGGACAAGGAGTTTTGAAATATCCTTCAGATAGTTTTCTAGCTAGGCACTAACAATGCAATGATAGCTATATAGTTTCTTGTGCTATGTGAAACATTTTAGCACCGGGAATCTAAAATCACAGGAGTGATTTTAAAACATTGTGATAAACATATATCTACCAAGAAGAAGCCACAGGACAGATTGTGCCTTGTGCTAGAGAATGTTTTTAAAGGTGCATTTAACTGAGATGTAGGATATTTTCCTGACTGGAGTGTACACAAAGCCTTGGGGTAAGTGCCCATGAATATGAAACCATCGGAACTGCAAAATAAGCAAACTGAGACAGAATCCAAGATACGTACACATTCTGTTGTCATCAGAAATCAAATAAAAACAAAACCATCTTGAGGAAAATATTTCTTCCTGTGGGAAAAAGACCATATTTTGAGGACATAGCATTTTGCCAGACATGTTTTTTAAAACTCAGTTCAGTGATTTCAGTACACTTTCTCAATGTCTATGTTTTTTTCTCATACACCAAGTCAGGTGCCAAGTTTCAGCTCAATCTCACATTTTCATTGTATACTACAACCAATGCCCTCATGCATGGCACACCAGGTAAGCATGGTGAATGTATCCAGAATCGTAAGTGCATTTTCCTCTTACGAGCTGTTTATGTTGCAACAGCGGCACCATCTCCACCCTATGACATCACTTGTCTTGAAAGTTTCCGGGACTCAATGGTTCTTGGATGGAAGCAACCAGATACAACTGGAGGGGCAGAGATTACGGGCTACTATGTGAACTACCGTGAGGTAATCGGTGGGGTGCCAGGAAAGTGGAGAGAAGCCAACATCAAGGCCGTCAGTGATGCAGCATACAAGGTAGGCAAGCCTGTGTCTCTGTGGTGGGCTGCATCCTGCGAATGAGATGGTGCTTGCGTGTACACACCCAGGACCCGTTAAAGGGTCTGTGTCATTCTGCTAGTGTTCATTGTCAACACTGGTGTGACTTTGTGAAAATATCCCTTGGTAGGTAAGATTAGTATGGCTAGCTAAGCAGGGTAAACATGATTTTTTTTAGAATATTTACTTCAAAATGTGCATTTATTATGAAAACTGGTATTTTCTTTCAAAACTTATAAATCATCAGTGATCATTTCACTAGCTTCAGACATTGCTAGATCCTATAACTCTGGATTTTTTTTTTCAATTTTCACAGTTAAACTCATGATGACATGGCCAGCTTACTTGACCCTCCTCCTATAATATGGCTGTGATGGCCAGAAAGGGGAACAGATATTCTCCTGTTGGGGAGCCCTCTACTACTCTACCTGCCACAGATCCCAGTGGCTCTCTCTTTGGGCATAGCTTTGGTAGAGCATCACCTGCTGGGCGCAGTTACCAGCTCCCCAGCACTCACAGACACCCACACAGTCAAAGTCCAGAAGAAGGCCAGAGCAGGCCAGGAAATAGTCCACCTGGAAGACAAGGCCACACTCTAGCAAATATTTGAAAGTTATGAAATGTCACACACAGACCAGGATGTTTTCTGTCGCAAGTCTTTTTTATGTGGCCCAGGCTAACCTCAGACTTGTAATCCTACTCCTCACCCTCCAAAGTACTAGTACTATAGGCACGCATCACCCCGCCCAGCTGCAAAGTTGCATCCTTGAATTCTCCCTGTTTCTATGTACAGCTTTTTTAAAATTACATATGATATTCCACCATGTGACTTTACCATAATATGCCTTCCATTCCTTATTGATTGCCGTGTAGGTCATTTATTTATTTTTTTAGATACATCACACAATATAGCAATGAACATACCTGATAGCACATATATGCAATGATTTCTCTAGGCCATTACCAAAGTAGAGTTGTTGAGTCTGTGGCTCTGTTTTTCTTCCACTTTTTCGCTATACTGCTTCCTAAAATGTGTAGTTCCCACTCCGCATCCTTGCCCACATTTTGCTGTTCAGACATCCTCAGTTTTGATCATCAGAGTGTCAAATGTGTTTAAATGTCTTTTCCTGTATATAGGCTTCATTTTTATTTCCTCTTTCATAGCATGCCTGCTCATAGTTTTGCCCATTTTTCTCATGGCTTTCTTACTGAACTGCAGCAACCTTTAGTGCTGTAAACATGGTCAGTGATCTTGTGCCCTTTTGAGGAAAGGCCTCCTTTGTGCCAGGATCACAGAGTTTCTGCACTTGAAGATGTTCTGGACCGGTTGTTCTCAACCTGTGGGTCACAGCCCCTTTGAGGTCAAACTAACCTTTTACAGGGATTCTAAGACCATCTGAAAACGCAGATACTTAGATGATGATTCACAACAATAGCTGGTGTTTACACAGCATGTAACTTTTCATTGTTTAATTTTCAATCTTTCTGTAATACTTTTTATGCATCCCTTCGAAATAGCCCAACATTAAGTCACGTGGCATAGGCTTACAATCCTAGCACTCTGCAAGTAAGGTAAGAATTTAAGACCAGCCTGGGCTCTAATGAGACTCTGTAAAAGAAGAAAAAAAAAGCATAGTTCAAGCTGGGGCAGTGGTGGTGCACACCTTAAATCCCAATACTTGGGAGGCAAAGGCAGACAGATCTCTGTGAGTTTGAGGCCAGCCTGGTCTATAAGAATTAGTTCTAGGACAGGCTCCAAAACTACAGAGAAACCCTGTCTCAAAAAAAAAAAAGCAAAAAAACCCCATTAAAAAACAAACAAAAAAATAAAACCAAAGTATAGTTCCATTTGTCTGACAGTTTATATTTTATGTCGTATAGGAATATTAACCTTATTTTAACCTAATCACCTAATTTTGTACTTTCTACTGGGTCTTTCTGTCATGTACATTTTTCTGTTCTTTATTGACTACTTTTGGATATTTAAAACGTTTGTATAGATTTGTTAATTTTGTGTGTACCCACCTATCTAGAGGTCAGAGAACACTCACATCTTGTGATGCTGGGGATTGAACTCATAGTGTCAGACTTGGCAGTGTCTTTATGCACTGAGGTCTTGTACTGGCTCTGGGCATAGTTTAAACATTGTTGCACCTTCTCCTACTCTGCCTTGAAAGATGATCCTGTGATTTGGGGTCTATCTTTTTAATTATATCATAGGTCCTGGGATTTCAGATCTATCTTTGCAAATATATCATAGATCCTGTGATTTGGGGTCTATCTTTCTAATTATATCATAGGTCCTGGGATTTCAGATCTATCTTTGCAAATATATCATAGATCCTGTGATTTGGGGTCTGTCTTTCCAAATATATCATAGATCCTGTTGATTTCTTATGGGTAGCTGAACAAGTTTAGAATTCATTTTTATTCTGTTTGTTTTACCCTCATCTCAGAAACATAAAACCTCAAAGTATGTCATTTACCCTCTTCCTGGTTTGTATACTACTATATTTTATTGACTTGTGATTTTTAATATTATTAATTACCTGGGCCTTTGGTTTGTTTTACTTTGTCTTGTTTTGTTGTTGTTGTCTTTTGAAACAGGGCCCTGGCAGTCCTGGAACTAGCTGTCTTGTCCAGGAAGGCCTCAAACTCTTAGAGATCCACCTATGTCTGCCTCCCAAGTGCTGAGAGATTAAACTTGTCCAACACCACTCCTGGTACAATTACTGTTTTTTAAATTTTATTTTTATTTGTGTGTTTGTGTGTATATCTGCTTGTCTGAATAGGCACTGTGTGCATGCCGGTACCCTTAGAGGCCAAGAGAGGGCATCAGATTCCCTGGAACAGGATACAGGAGAATGTTCTTTAGGCTACAAGCAGGAATGTGATTATAAAAGGGTGTGGCTTACTGGGGTCACCTTAGGATATATCCAACATGTAGAGTAAATAGGTAAAATGTTAAGCACATGGAATAAAACTAGGTCACCGTAGGGTATGTTTGTGACACAGAGTTAAATAAATAAAATGCTGAACAACTGCTTGTGATGTTATCAATGTTATAGATTGACAACTTGAAGGAAAACACAGTGTACCAGTTCCAAGTGTCAGCCATGAACATGGCAGGGCTGGGGGCCCCCTCTGCAGTGAGTGAGTGCTTCAGGTGTGAAGAATGGACCATCGCTGTCCCAGGTAAAGTGCAAACCATGTCTTTCCTGCAGCAAAATCTATAAGCGGGAGTTAACTAAAGTACTACCTAGATGACATTTAAGAGACGAGAATATGCTTGCTATACTTACCTAAAATATTTTATGCTCGCATTAAATAATAGGTAAATGATAGCTAGCAATGTAAACTTGAAAATCAATTCCTCCTGCTACTCTTTCAACTAAAACCCATAGCTGCCATTGCTCAGCTCTGTTTGGAGGACTGGCAGAAGCACAGTTTGAGTGCCAAGTGAACACTGGAAGGACTTCCAAACTTTTCCTTTGTCTCTTAAAGGCCTCTTGAGAGAATCAGTTCATATCCCACAGCAGATGTATTATTATTTATTTATTATTTATTATTAGAACCACTTCCTGCGTCCTTCACAGCTGTGTTGCTTTGAAGCGCTCATCTATCAACACCCAGCTCTCCTTCTGGAGACCCAACCAAGATGGTGGCTTCTCCCTGTTGTCTGTCCTCCTCCCTTGTCGTAGTTCTACATCAGCTTATCACGTCTACCTAGGATGTGTGCCTGCCTCTCTCTGCTTGCCTCTCTCCTAAGCTCTAGTATCTCTACGGTCACACACCATCCTCTTCCCTCAGCAGTCTGGGAATCTGGTCTGCTGTGGAGGTTATCATGGAGGTGGTTGTGTACATGACGAAGAAAAAAAGAAGTAAGCAGAAAAACTTACTCATGTTTACATCTCATATAGTGCCATAAAACCAAACACATACAAATACCAACTACAAACAGACGTCCTAAGTATTAAGGTCCCAACTAGTAATATGCACATTGTAAGTGATCTAATTTTGCTTCTGATTTTGGCATTGATTCCCAAAACCTAAATATTCTGAATGACACAGGACTCCTGGCTTTAATCATCAACATATCTAATCACTGGCATGATATAATCATAGATTTTATAAACACTCCAGGCCACATGAATACACCCTGTGTGGACAGCCACCTTGCCTATTCCACTCACTCTGCCACTCCTTCCTCTGTCTGAACCCTGTCTACAGAAGAACCCAGCTCCCAAATAACTGAGATGTTACTAATTATAAATACTTGGTCGATAGCTTATGCTTGTTACTCGCTAGTCCTTACAACTTAACCCATTTCTATTCATTTATGTTCTGCTGTGTGGCTCATGGCTTGTTACTTCATTTTCTATATGGCCTGCTCCCTCAGAGTCTGGCTGGTGACTCTGCCTCCTTCCCATGGTTTTCTTAGTCTGGCTTTCTTATTAAACCAACAAGTGCAACATATTTTTACAGTGTACAAAAAGCTTATTCTACAGCATCTCTCCCTTTCGTATAATTAAAAAGGAATGTTTTAACTTTAGCATAATAAAATTCTACACAACAAGGTAAGAATTACAGTTATAATACCTCACAGTCATGAAAAGTCTCGGGGTTTTCTGTATGTCTTTGAAGTGTTTGAAGACTATTTATCTAAATATATGTTTAACCTTGAAAACACACCTAATATGACTACAAATTTGATTATTTTTATAATCAAAGACCCATATTTTTATCTATATTCCGCCACGTGGTTTGATACCTTATCACCGTTGATGTCAGGTCACTGTGAGTCACTTCAGGTAGTTTTGATTGGCTGTCTAGACAGAAGTTGTTATTTGAAAAAATATGTAAATCACTTGAAGAGCAGACACACAGATACAGGTGGTGACGTCATAGCTCAGACTCTTTAGAAATGCAGCCATGCACACACAGCATACATCATAGTGTCTTTTCTTCAGAGTGCTATCAATTCCCTTGCCTTCTGCGGACTGTCTACTAACTGCCCTAAGAGTGATTGAAATCAGCAATGACTTGTCCACCCAAGAACAGCCCGAGGGATGCTTGATCCAGCTCCAAAGGGCATCTGGGCATGCCCTTGACGACCTGTGCCATAAGTAGTTGCAGAGCAGCTGTGGAAACTTGCAGTGGTCCCAACATGCGTCTTTCAGGAGACGGAGAGATTGCTGTAGAGAACAGCAGCAGGAGAGTCAGCTGAGAGACCCTGGATGTGGGTGTGAATGTACGCATAGTGAGTCTCCTCATGCACACTGACTTCTGCTGCTCTCTCTCCATACCTCAGGACCACCACACAGCCTGAAGCTCAGCGAAGTCAGGAAGAGCTCCCTGGTTCTCCAGTGGGAGCCTCCAGTGTACTCAGGGCGGACTCCAGTCACTGGTTACTTTGTGGACCTGAAGGAAGCCAGTGCCAAGGATGACCAGTGGCGAGGTCTCAATGAGGCAGCCATTGGGAACAAGTATCTGAGGGTGAGAGGATGCCCTGTGATCTACAGCATGCCTTTTCCCTCTAAAGAGGAAAGCTACTAACACTAAGCTAACACGGTCAGAGTCAAGTTCATATATCGGGCTCCTGGTAAGATTCCATCCACTTGGCAGCAATTAAGGCTGGGGAATTTTTTGATGCTTGAAATTGTTTGGTGACATTTCACCTGAATTCCTTAATCTGGCTTTGGAAGGCAGCCACCAGCTCCTCCTCCCTCTCCTTTCCCTCTTTGCTCCGACATACCCCTCTCACAGTTTTTGTTCTGCCCAATCTTAAAACGTTACTGCTCATTGCTGTCCCCCAAAGGTGACCCTCATTCCTCCTCTAATCGTTTCTGACAGTGCCCTTTCCCTGAGGGGGCCCTTTTTCAGAGTTCACACTGGTCCTGCTGTAACCACAGGTTGGCTGGAGTCATGCCCTGTCTCACCCTGCTTCCCCGGGCGTGCCTGTGCTCGCAGGAGCACTCGGAGCTCCTTGGAATGGGTTCACTCAACTCTTGACCTTCGTCTCAGCCTTACCATGGCGCTGCCTCCAGTTTCCCTGAGTGTGCTCACTGAACCTGTGCCTGCCCGACACAGACGCTGCTCGGAAGCAACAGGTTCTCGGATGTGTGCAGGCTGGGAGCTGCGAAGGAGTGTTTTCCCCTGGGCTAGGCACAGATGAGTGCCCAAAGACCCTAAATCTATAGTGGGCAATAATTATGATTCCATAGTTTATGGCTTAATTAGTGGGACTTTACCACAGCCACTCAGAATTTCCATACTGCATTCCTACGAAGCAGTTCATAACTGTATTGATAATTAGAGGAGTGAGACAGGAGTGGATGGAAGGAGACAATATAATTCCTGGTAAGATAATAGGAAAGAAAAGAAATCTAAGAGTGTGCATGCATAGATTATGAGTTAGTCATGCTCTTGTCCTTGGGCCAGAGTGACGGAAGAGCACAGGTGTACTGTCTCATCGCTGATTGACTCTGGAATGTCAGTCTCTTCCTTGTGTTACAGAAGCCCAGCTCACAGCCACTCACTACCCATGCAGCAGGTGTACTCAGGACAGGCACCTGGTGACCGCTCTGTTCCTGTTCTATTCTCAATGTAGAATTTGGAATACATTGCATTCTGTGCACTCTGCCAGTGCCCTAGTTTAAGTTCATTTACAGACTGAACTTACTTCAATTTTGAAATTATTTTTGAAAATTCAGTATCTCAGCTAGGTGTGGTGGCAAGCCTGTAATCCTAGCAAGAAAACCAGGAGTTCAAGGTCAGCCTCTACTAAGTTCCAGGCCAGCCTGGTCTACATGAGACCTTGTTTCATAAACAAAACCAGAAAGCAAAATTCATTAGTTCCAATGAGAGCTATCACTGTGTGATCACATTCTGCTGCCATCAGAACCTAGCCCAGCAGTTAGATCTAAAATCTAACAGTCAGAGCATAGCACATTCAGAGTCAAAAAGCTTTGTTGTTTGACTACATGTTCCCCAGCACTGTTTGGTTTAAATCAAATTTTGATTGTTGGCCTTACCACAGCATTATGGGGAGAAATTACACCTAAATTCCTTCCTAAAACAACTATTTTTTTTTAATTTTATTGATTTTTACTGAAATCTACATTTTTCTCTGCTCCCCTTCCTACCTCTCCCCTCCCGCTTCAACCCTCTCCCAAGGTCCCCATGCTCCCAATTTACTCAGGAGATCTTGTCTTTTTCTACTTCCCATGTAGATTAGATCTATGTAAGTCTCTCTTAGTGTCCTCATTGTTGTCTAGGTTCTCTGGGATTATGATTTGTAGGCTGGTTTTCTTTGCTTTATGTTTAAAAACCACTTATGGGTGAGTACATGTGATAATTGTCTTTCTGGGTCTGGGTTACCTCACTCAAAATGATATAAAACAGCTCTTTTAAATTATATGTTTTAAAAATAAAAAAGAATTTTGATAGCGTCAACAGCATTGTTAATAGTAGGAACAGTAACAACACAGAGCGCAAACAATTCACAAATTTATGAAACATGTTCTCAGCAACCATCCTGATTATTTAAACCTGAGAGGGCTGGAGGACCTCTCTGCCATGCGGAGCACCCAGGTTCAGGTCCGGGCATTCACATGGCCACTCATAACCATGTGTAACTTCAGATTCCGGGGCCCTGATGCCCTCATCTTCTGGCCTTCACAGGCAAGCATGTAGTGCACAAACATACCAGCAGGCAGAATACTCATACACACAAAAACTTCGGAACTAACAAACAAAAAACCCTTGGGTGTAAAGCTGATACTTGCCGAGCCCAGCAAGGAAAGGCACTCGCTGCCAGGCCTGGCTAGCCAAGTTCAGTCCTCAGACCCCACGTGTGGAAGGAGAGAGCCTACTCTCACAGGTCGTCCTCTGACTTCTACATGTGTGCTGTGGCGTGGCCGGTATCCCTGTCCACTGCTTATAGACAACAGTAATAAATCATTTTAAAAACCAAGGATGTAGAATATTTTTAATTATTTCTGTTAACATGCAAAGCAATGGATTTCACTGTAACACTGTTAAACACATACATCATTATCCTTTTTCCCAGCCTCCTCCCAGCTTCCATTGCTTTCTCCCCCATGCCTTATTGCTGCCTCCTTCCCCTTCCTGTATATATATATATATATATATATGTATGTATGTATATATCATTTTTATATCCCATAAGCTCCATTAACCTCTGTTCTTCTCCTTTCTCCTTCATGTTAGGCCTTTTCCTTTCTCTTTCTATGTTCTTCATATGTAAGCATTTACATTTGTGTTCCATGTATGAGAAGAAGCAAAGTCTTTGTCTTTCTGAGACTTGTGTATTTCACTTAGCACCCTGATGTCCAGTTCCACCCATTTCTCATTTTTTTTTTCAAGACAGGGTTTCTCTGGCTTTGGAGCCTGTCCTGGAACTAGCTCTTGTAAACCAGGCTGGCCTCGAACTCACAGAGATCCGCCTACCTCTGCCTCCAGAGTGCTGGGATTAAAGGCATGAGCCAACACCAGCCCAGTTTATAATTTCATTCTACAGCTAAATAAAATTCCATTGTATAAATATCAAATTTCCTTCATCAATTCAACTGTTGATGGACATATGGGCTGGTTCTCTAAGAGGGTATAGAATTTTAATACACTTAGATTATTCACAAGTTTTTAAATTCACAATTATATTAGTCTCCTATTTAGTGAGAAATAGGCATTACATTTACAGGGACAATGTTCATTTATGATTTAGTCCTGTAGTATACTTTTCAATTTTATTTTTATTTTATTTTATGTGAATGAGTGTTCTGACCGCTTGTATGTCTGTGTACCGTGTGTGTGCCTAGTGCTCACGGAGGGCAGAAGAGTGTGAGATCCCCTGGAACAGGAGTTACAGACAGCTGAGAGCCGCTATGTGGGTGTTTGGAATTGAAGTGGGGTCCTCTGGAAGAGCAGCCAGTGGTCTGAGCCATCTCTCCAGCTTCTCTAATGAACTTTTGGGCAAATACAAAATGTCTTTTTGCCAAGGGAATCACGTGGGGTGTGTAACATAAATGCCATTTTGAACACTTTGTAGTTTATCTTTTGGATCAAAGAAAAAAGCAGCTAATTCATCCAAAGCATGCATGGATTTCGGGAACATGGAACAGGTTTCTGATTTGGGAGAGACTATGAGAATGACAGGGCTGGGAGGGATTTTAGCAACTCATCCTCTGACAGCTTGTCCACAGAGAGGCGAGCCCAAAGTCAGAGCCGCCTGGATGGCAGAGGCAGCCCTGGAGCACAAGCCTTGTTTCCTTGATGAGGGATTGACACCTACTGAGGAAGAGCACACCTGCTCTTGTGACATCAGACACTCATTACTCCAAACCTGCTGATTCCAGGTGCAAGGCCTCCAAGAGGGTGTCAGCTATGTGTTCCGCGTCCGCGCCATCAACCAGGCGGGTGTCGGGAAGCCTTCTGATCTTGCTGGCCCGGTTGTGGCAGAAACACGTCCAGGTGGGTCCTTACATTCCCATTAATATTCCTCCCCAGCTTAGGGTGTCACTCAGCAGTGGAGCATTTAACTGTCATGCACAGGAGCCAGAGTTTAATCCAAATACCAAAGAGGAAAAAAGATCTGCCCTTCCAGAGGACCCCAGTTCGAGTTCAAGACCCACATAGTAGCTCTCAGCTGTCTGTAACTCCTGTTCCAGGGGATCTGACACACTCTTCTGCCCTCCTTGGGGCACTAGGTACACACATGGTGCACAGACATACACACAGTCAAACACTCATTCACATATAATTAAATTAAAAAGTAAAAGTATATTATAGGACTAAAACATAAACGAACATTGTTTATAGATTTAATGCCTATTTCTCACTCTCAGCCAACAGTAGGTGCCATCTAAGTAGTTGGTACCTATACCCTTAGCATGTGCCAATCATGTATTCCTTTACAGGAGCCTCAGAGCAGGATGAGCCAGGTTTGAAGTAGTCTAGGAGCTACCGTGGCTAGCTAGCATCTAACCACAAGGTATTCTTCCTGGAACAATTCTAAGCAAGCACCCCCAGGAGACTGTTCTTATTATGACCTGGCCTTTAGCCCTGATAAGGTATTTTCCAGTCACAGAGGAAGCTGCAATAGCAGGGAGTGGGCATGCCCTTACACAGGTGGAGACTGTATAGAATTCCATCTCTGAAGTTAGACCACAGGTCAGCCACACTTTGTGTTAAAGGAAAGGTAGTATTTCCAGCTTTACAGCCGTATGGTCCTTGTTAACAACCTTGGTCTGCCAGGGCATGGAGACCACAGACAGATAGGAGCTGTGCTCCAGTAGAACCTTTTCATGGGCATTACATACATGTGTCATGTAATATCATGCATTCTGCACATTATATAAATAATATAAATTATGCATACTATAAAACTTGAATTCCACATCATGTTTCCATACCTTGAAATATTAATCTTCTTTTGATGTTTTTTCTCTGTTTTTGTTTTTGTTTTGTTTTGAAGCAAGATCTCATGATGTAGCCCAGGCTGGACTAGAACTTGCTATGTAGACCAAGCTGGCCTTAAAGATATGCCTCCCGAGTGCTGGGACTAAAGGTGTGTGCCACCCTAGCCTTTAAAAAAAACATTTAAAAATATGAAAATCACTATTACTTGTGGGCCATATGCAAAGAGGCAACCGGCCAGATTTAGCCCATCAGTCATAGTTTGCTGTAGGTTAGACTAATAATGGGCCTGCATGCATGGTTGACTGAGCTAACGCAGCCCTCTCTACCAGGTTCAAGGAAGCCATGTTGGGCCACAGAAGACAGTGTCTCCCGTATTATGAGAACAAAGTTTCTGGTGCTCATTGCTCAGTTAGTTCCTAACCACTACAAAATGATTAGGAGTTCCATTCTTATTCAATTTGTTCTGTTTTAAAGTTTTCATTTCTGTTCCCTGAAGTTTCATAAAAGAAAGCAGCACCTTTTGTTTTTATTCGTTCTGGAGTGAGGACTTTTGTTTTAGTGTGCCTCTGTTTTCAGGAGGGAGGACTTTTGTTTTAGTGTGCCCCTGTTTTCCAGAGTGAGGACTTTTGTTTTAGTGTGCCCCTGTTTTCAGTAGTGAGGACTTTTGTTTTAGTGTGCCCCTGTTTTCAGGAGGGAGGACTTTTGTTTTAGTGTGCCCCTGTTTTCAGGAGGGAGGACTTTTGTTTTAGTGTGCCTCTGTTTTCAGGAGTGAAATGAACACAGGCCAAGTAGAGAATGTCTCTTTCTTTTCTTGGTGAGGAAAACATAAACAGAAGAAGCTCCTACTCCTTGAAACTCTGGTTACTTGAAGGCTATCAATAGTGCACCCTCAGAGGAACAGGCTGCCCACGATGTCCCGTTTCTTCACGACTGTTTTCATCTGCTCCTAAGTTAGATCGTACGTAGGTCTTTGACAAAAGTGATCTTTACAGAGTGAGGCCGGGAATGCCACACCTCATAGTAACCTTTGCAGGGTTCCAAAGAAAGCAGAAAACTGCTAGGAAGAGACACACAAAGGCACCAGGATATGTATCTGTAAAGGCTCCTGTGCAGCATCTGCCCCCAGAGAGCATTTATATTACTGTATGCAGGAACTCTCTGTCTAGTAGAGGAAAGCACCTTTAAGCTATAGGTTCCCAGCTTGACTAAAGAAAACTCAAATCAACCAAATTTCTCAATCAGTCCCTTCAGAGTTAGCAGTCTGCCAAGTGTGGGATTAGCATAGCCATCTATCTCTGGGGGATTGGCTCTTGACCCCCGGGTGAAAGTTTTGTATTACTGATTTGGAACAGGCTCCGAAAGCTCCATCTATGGCCATTCAGTTCCTGGACTTGAATACTCTTCGCTGCTCACAGTTTAGGAAAGAAGTCAAAATGCTTCCCAGTGACCTTTCAGATTTGTTACAGTCAGCAGGCATGTTCACTCTTGCAACAGGACTTTCTCAAGCTGCTGCTGCTGCATGGCGGCCCCTGTATGCGCCCTGGAGAACCATATGCTCATCACGTTTATGATCATGTGGGAAAAGTGGAGTCTGGAGCTTGATATAATGAGAGCGAGGACAGACATTCACAAAATTCTGCAAAGCCAAATAAGCTAGAAACCAGGATTCACGGTTTTGTAAGTTGCTGGCTAACAAAACTTAAATGTAGCCTAAACTTGACTATATATGTTACTTTTACTAAGCCTGCTTTGTGTTAGAATGAATAGGAAGAAGGGAGAGAAATGTTATCCATTTCGAGATTTGGGGTGTGAAACTTGCAAACTTGGTTCAGAAAACACTCTGGTTTCTTTTCAGATCATAGAAATCCTTTACCTTTTTTATTTGAGAAGAACACCTTCACTTGTGATACATTATCAAATTCTTGGGTGGAAAGTAAAGCTTATCAAGTAACAGCATACCACAAACACAACTAACAAGATACTTCAAGTGTGACTGGGTTTCAGCTGAAAGTTCACTTAACCCACTGGTGTCAGCAGGATCACTGGCCTCTCTTTGAAGTCAAAGACGCTCCAAGGAGATGTTGCCCAGCTACAGCTGCAGTCTAACTGTTTTGGTAACAAGAGCTCAGACAACAGCCTAAGTCTGCCTGTAGTGCTTTCCCAAGACACTTGTTAGCTAAAGAAACTACACACACAGCAGGTTAGAGCTATTTAGTAAACTTGGTGATGCCTAAAGAGACATTTTCTTCTTGATGTCTGGTACTTTTAAACAGTATCTACTGTTGATGGCATCACACCAACAATGGAGGTAGAGGCCAGGTGAGCCAGATCAGATAGGAGACGAGAGGCCTGGCCTAGGGTGATCTGGAGGTCAACAGGTAGGCACTAAAGCTTGCAGGTATGCTTGCCAGAGAAACAGCAGCAGGTAGGAGAATCAGGGGATGGATAGGAGAACCCTGACAGCAAGCAGGGCCTCAAGTAGGAGCGCGACACCAGCAGCAGAACAAGTTAGGACAATGACTTCCCCAAAGGAAATGGGTTGGGGTTCAGCTAGCAGCCAGGTGCACCTTGCAGTTCTAGTGTCTAAAACTTGGTTGACTCGGGACCTGGTACAGCACTGAGAGGGCAGTGCAGGCTAGGGGCCTCATAGTAGAGACTTCAGGGGTTCTAACTAACTCAGAAAACTGCACTTATACCTAAGTGCCTCTTGGACTCCCACCATAGCAGTTCTCAGTGGTGACTGTGCCTTAGAATCCTGCAAGGAACTCTGGAAACACTGGCACTCACTCTACTCCAGAGAAATTAAGTAAAAATTAAATTAACCAGGCTTGAATATGTGTTAGACTCTGGCTCCTTTGGAAGAGGAGTCGTATCTTTTCTTCTGTACCCCGAGGGCTTAGCATAGAGCCTGCTATATTGCATAGTAGTTAATCTGTCAGATGAAAAAAAATGCTGCCATGTTAGTGTTCTCATCATCATGACAACTATCTGACGTAAACTTAAAAGAAGGAAAGATTCACTTTCCTCATGGTTTCAGAGGTTTTAGTTTATGTGGCAAGGAGGACATGATGGAGCAACCAACATTATAACAGGATAGCTAGGAAGGAACAGGAGACCATCTTCAGTGACTTACATCCTCCATGTGGGCCCCAGCTCCTAAGGGCTCTGGGCTTCCAAAAGTAGTACCATGAGCACCACCACATGAGCCTATGGGGGACATTTCATAGTTAAACAATACAACCACCATGTTTTGAGCAGTGTGACTCTGGTACCATCAGAGTGTGCCCGTCATCCTAGGCATCTTATAATTCATGACTGGTTGCGAAGGATGAGATGGGAAAGGCAGGTCCAGTGGAGGCCACAGGGTAGGCACCAAGATGATATGTAAACAGAGGTTTCTGTCCTGCCCAGTCCCTCAGCTGTTCAATCCCAAAGAAACACACAGAGGCCTACTTTAATTATAAAATGGTTGGCCTATTAGCTCAGACTTATTATTAATTAGCTCTTACAACTTAAATTAACCCATAATTCTTGTTTCTGTTAGCCATGTGGGTTGGTACCTTTTATCAGTGAGGCATTCTTATCTTGCCTCCTCTATGCCTGGGAGGCAACTGCAGACTAAGCCTTTCCTCTTCCCAGAATTCTCTTAGTCTGTTCCAGCCTGGGTACTGGCCAATCAGTGTTTTATTAAACCAAAATGTGTGACAAATTTTTACAGTGTACAAGAGCAGTATCCCACAGCATTTCCCCTTTTTTTCAGAACAAGAACTCTGACTCTAATCTCCTTTGCTTAGCTTTTTTTTCCTGATTATTATTCATAACAACTTGTAACCAACACTTTAAACAAAGATAAACATCCATAATACATGTTTTGGGAATGTGGGCTTAGTTTTCTGGGCTTCCTGTTGGTCAGGGGTGCTGATAATCTTATGGGACCCTAAAGAAAATTTAGGATTATGTCCAAGTCCTGACTGGAATATTTTGTGAGGCTGGATCATCTCAGCCAGCAGTCTTGAAGCTGTTCTGGTTGTAGAACTCCAGGAATCTGCAAAAGAGGTCCTCTGAAATGTTGGGTCATTTGGGTCAGCCACTCCTATTAGAAATTTCTTGGGGGGAGGGGGTCTTCCTTGGTCAAACCTGATTTTTCTTAACTCAGAATGAATCTACAGCCTCTCGTTTCCTGTGGAAACAAAAGCAAAATCACTTCTTCAAAGTAACATATTCTTTGACTTAAATGTTGAAGTCAAGGCATTTTTAAAATTTATGGGTTGGATTAATCCAGCAGCTTTTATAAGCAAATGTGTTTTAACAAATGTTTCTCCTTCCTCAGCAGTCAAACAATTCAAAGACAACACAATGACATACAGTATCCAGATTCTCTGTGTATTTTTCATCTTTACATGGCTTTAATTTTTTTACTCTATTTTTATTTTTAATAAATAGGTTTTTGAGACAGGGTTTCTCTGTGTATCTTTGGCTGCCCTTGAACTCACTCTGTAGACGAGGCTGGCCTTGAACTCACAGAGATACACCTGCTTCTGCCTCTTAAGTGCTGGGATTAAAGGTGTGTGCCACCACATCTGACTACATTTCTTCCTTTTTTTTTAAAAAAGAACTTTATCCTTTTCCTTTTCTCTCCCAAGCCTACGTATATTTTTAAACACACTGTAAACTCTTTATCATTTTTTTTTGTCTGAATCTGTCTTTATTGTATATATCCATCTATTTCTGACCACATAACTTTTTAATTTGGTAAGGAATATGATTAGGATTTAAGCTGTGGCCTTGGCGCCTGGATCTTCCCCACTCCTTGGCTTCCTGAGAGTCCAGCTTCATGATGGAGGTACTGGTGGGAGCCATGTTTATTACCACAATTCAGTGGCGTTTCAAAGTCCATGCTACCACTAAGAAGCATGCTACCGGGCTGCTCATAAACACCATTTAAGTGTTTGGTGGAAGACCCTCTTCAAAGAGCCGCATAATTTTTGCTGCTAAAGCTGAGTCAGGAGGCCTCTCTTAAAGGAGCTGTGCCTCTGCTTGCCTCTTGCAAACAGAGTGCACCTGAGACAGTGCTGCTCCCAAGATGCCATGCTTCGCTCTGTTCTTTTATCTGTTTACAATCTTTTTTTTTTCTTGCCAACCGTTTGGGTGCCATTAGCAATGCCACCATGATGATAGGTCAGACAAGTGTGACAAGTGACAAGACTGCTCAGTGATATGTGCCACTGACCACAACAATTCATATCTCTGTTTGAGTCAGCTGTTCTTTCAAGATTTTAAAGGCACATATGTCATACTCATGCACATATACACATGGAGCAGAATGAAAAAGCTCCTATTAGTGCTCGTGTAAAAGACTGTAGAATTACATCTCGTTATGCGATGGGCAGGAAAGTTAGACAACTCACCGACATATGATCTTTTATTATTATTTTATTATCTATTTATTGGCTTTTTTTTTTAGAAAAGAGAAAATTGGGGTAGACTAAATAAAGTTTCAAGGGGGTTTATGTTATCCCTGATCATTTCTTAGCTCCTTCTCATACTGGGAGGTCAGTGCAATGCCACCTGTGAGATCATTGTGAGATCAGATGGCCCTGTGTCTACAGTAAGGATTTTTATAGGTTGAGGCACTGACTAGAGACAACTTTTCTTTTTCTTGAAGGTTTATTTCTGAGCATGTGTGTATGTGTATGTGGGGGGAGGGATATGTGTACAAGAGCACAGGTTATCTGTGAAGTCCAGAGAAGGGTGTTGGCTCTCCTGGAGCTGGAGTCAGCTTCGGTCGTTAGTGGGAGCCAAATGTAGGTCCTCTCTAGGAGAAGAACAGACTCCTAATCACTGAGCCATCTCTGAAGCCCCAGGGCAATCTTTAAAGCCTTGTCAGTCCAAAATCGCCCTCCATTTTCTCTGCTCTAATCCCGATGTGCCGCATGAACCTTCATGTTTTTAAACAAATTCACAAGTTGTTCCTGAAAAATCCTGAGTCATTGAAAACTTTGGTTCCCTTTTTCAACACACTTCATGGGAAAGTGGGTTGGCCTTTCCGTTAGATAAAACTACTCGCAGGAGTCCTTTCTTGACTGCAGAACAGCAGACGTGGGCCTTGCTTTGGACTGTAAGTGTAAAATGAAGTAGGAAAACTATGGCCACTAGGACAGTGCCTTTATTTCACTTGACGTTTATCAAAATACTTATGTCGTGTGGAAGCTTTAATATAACATGCTCCAACAAAATATCATAACAGTTTTAAACTATGCTTTTTTAAAAGTTGCGTTTTTAGCCCAGTGCCCAGAACATGTTAGCATGTACAGAAAATATGAAAGATGGAGTTTCTACTTTTACAGAATTTAACTCTATTCTCAATAATTAAAGAACCAGAGCAACGTTTTGGAGAATAAAAACGCTACTAAATAAATAGTCATCTTCATAAGCTTTTATATTTTACTTAAGACCCAAATAGTTCAAACTGGTTTTATCTGTTCTCTTTATTGTCCAATTATTGAAATAAATTAACTACCATCATCCATCATAGGTACAATTAAATTTGCACAGGTTGGAGAAATGTTCACACCACTCTTTTCTACTTGCTACAATGTTACCATGTGCCAATCCGATATAATTGACCAAGAAAAGTTTCACAGACAAGGAAAATGCTTAGATACTAGCTGAGTCTGCAACTGATTCTTTCGTCACTGTCTATCCTAGAAACTAGTTATTTTGAAGTTATAATTGAGTTAAAAAAAGAAAGAACAACCATGTTCTTTTCCAAAATTATAAAATATCATATTTCTTAGGTTAGATGTCAGTTATAAGGTAATGAGGTAAGATTCACACATGTTTGAGATAAAGGGAATGCCTCAGTTAAGGTTTAAATAGCATATTTGAAAGGAAATATAGAAAGGAAAGCAACATCTTTTGTTTCACTTCATATTTCATATAATATCACCAGTTACATTACAAAAACTAATCCCCATAATGCTTCATTCAATGAGTTAGTTCCCTCTTCTTCTCTCAACACTATTGAGGCATTAGGACATCAACTAAGCTCGACCATTCTATCCTGGCGCACACTTGTGTTTAGAAATATTTGGCTATTAAACCTAGCCTGAGTTTGATCCTCAGCACCATGAAATAAGTAAATAAATAAATAACATTGGTTTTAAGTATCCAACTGTTCTACTTATCTGAGAGTTCACCACAATCATCAATTCTCTAATTTTCATTTTAAGACTATGAAATTCTATTGAAGAGATTGTTTATTTCAATAACTACTCTTTGATGCATGTACTACAACTTATTCACTTTTTGCATATAGCTCAGAGCCATAAATACCAACCTTATTTGTGGATCAGGGTTGCAATTTAGTGATATCTCTACCGATAAGAAGGTGTTTGTTTGTATAACTTCTTTCTGGTTGTTTTCAGTTCTTAACATGTTTACCAGTGAATCCTGGTAAAGAGCTTGTAGTAATTTTTGGGGGGAGATTAACAACAACTATCCCAAAAGCGAGAGAATTCAACTTAAAAAGAGAGCTAACTGGATCCTTCCTCACATTGTACGGGACACACCAATAACTGGAGCCTGTACATTCTATACTGATGCAAACAAATCAGGAAAGTCAAGTTACAAATCAGAAAATATAAATAAAGTGGAACAAAGCCCTTATGATTCTGTCGAAAAGTCAGAATTATATGCTATTCTCATGGTACTAAGGGACTTTAAAGAATCTCTCAACATAGTTACTGATTTTCAATAAGCAGAAAGAGTTGTTTAGCATATTGAATCCACTGAATTTATATCAGATGACACAGAATTGACTTCATTATTTATTCAGGTACAAGATATAATCAGTAATAAACATCATCTAATGTACATCCAATCCCATATGGGTCTGCCAGGTCCTCTAGCACAAGGTAATGCAGAAATTGATCAATTATTGATTGGAAATGTACTGAAGGCCTCATACTTTCACAAAAAAAATCATATCAATAGCAAAGGCTTTAAAAAAGGACTCTTCTATTACATGGCAACAAGCCAAGGAAATTATAAGGAGATGTCCTACTGGTTCTTTAAACAACCAAACACCACTAGCTGCAGGAAGTAACACAAAGGGTATTCAAAGAAATGCAATATGGCAGATAAATGTGTTCCATTTTATAGAATTTGGAAAATTAAAATATGTACACCAAATTATTGATACTTATATTCAGGTTTTCAATGGACAGTTGCTTTGAGTTTGGAAGATGCTGATTTGGTAATCAAACATTTGCTATAAGTTATGGCCATCATGGGTATACCTGCATAAATAAAGACAGACAATGGTCCACCATATGTCTCTAAGAAAATTAAACAGCTCTTTGCTTATTATAATATAAACCATATTATAGGTTTACCATACAATTCTACAGGACAGGCAATTATAGAAAGATCAACTCGAACACTAAAGGACGTGTTAAATAAGCCAAAAAGGATGAAAAATACCTCCAGAAATAGATTGCATAATGCTTTATTAATTTTGAATTTTCTACATACTAATGAAAAAGGAGCAACAGATGCAGAGAGACATGGGATGGTAGAAAAAAAATCTATGGAATTAAATCAGCCAGTGTACTGTAAAGATGTACTGACCTCAGAATAGAAACCAGGCCATGTGTTATGTTGGGGAAGGGGTTTTGATTTTGTTTCCACAGAAGAAGAAAAATTATGGATACCATCAAAATTGATAAAGATTTGATTTGAACAAGAGACACCCCTTAACTAGAAGAGATGACAGTTCATCAAACATTATGGCCTTTTAATTTAAACTAACCTATAAAACTAACAAATGCTTTTCATTTGATCAGATATAACTTGCCAAAAGAGAATCTCCCCAAAATTAGAGTTGGGAAAGGGTTTTGTTTCTGTGTTTTCAAGAGAATAAAGGTATCCAGCTTTTGAAGACCACTGGACAAATGCTATGTCTAAAGAAAACAAACAAATCATTCAGAAAAAAAATGTCTTAAGAAAAAAAATTGTCCTATTGGTATATCACATTTCCAACAGGATAAGATTTCATAAATATTCCCAAATGTTTGTTTCTGCTGTTCTCTGCAGACATAGAATGCAAAAGGTCTTTCCATAGTCCTGCTCCAATTTAAGATTAAAACTGGCTTTGGAGTTGGAGTGTGGTTGTCTCTTTCTGTAAACCTAAGCATGGTTATTAAAGTGGAATTAAGAATCTCTGTCTTATGTCAGAAAAGCCATGATGTGGGTCAGAAGAAAAGTAAAAATTTAAGGACTATTTTATTGCTACTAATCTCATAATCCTGTGGTTTTATATCGACCCTTTGACAGTTTTTCTTAAGGTATAATATATAAACTTTTTGTCATATTAATGGTCATATAGAGTACTAAATAATTCTAGAAAAAGGTTTCATCTACCTTCCTGTACATGATTTTGGGTTTGAGTCTATATTAGTTTTCTGCAGTGAACCATGAGCACTCCTAACCTGAAAGTCTCCATAAGGAGGATGGGGCCTCAGGACTAGGATAATACCACTAAGCTAAAACTCCACCTGAGGATTGCTCAGAATAATTTTGATGTGGCTAGCTGAGATGATCCAGCCTAACAGATTACTCTAGCTAGGACTTGAGACAAGTCTTGCACTTTCCCATTACATGTAGACTGTGCAGAAAATTAGATACAGTTGCGTCTCACAGGACTTGACAATTAACCCAAAATTTCTTTTCAGGATCCCCTAAAGATACCATCGCCACAGACAGCAGAAAGTAAATTTAAGAATACTTTATGATTCTTAAATATTTATTTATTAAAATACAAATTAAATATTACTATATTTCCCCTTTTGCTAAAACTAATATAAGAAAACTATATACTGTAAGTACAATGACTATATATAATATATACAGGCAGTAAGTACATCAACAATGTCTAGTTCATTTGCATTTGACAAATTCAGAGAAAATACTCCATATCTATCCCATATTGGTGAGTCCAAAGTCTTATTCCTAATTTACTTTCTGTCATAACTTGCTTTCTGCATCTGGTAAACAAGGAAAACTGTAACTATAACTAGTCTTCAACTACTGCAGAGACCTGAGAAGGAAATAATATTAATTGAGTAAGCAGGAAGTACCAGTAAGTAACTTCCAAAAAATGTGAGTGATGACAGGAACAGCTGACCTACAGTCCTAGCATATCTGACAGACTTTTCTGTGATGGAGGATATTATGAAGGGCTGTCCCTCCATGTCTTGACAATGTTTGGCAGTCACTTTCTTTTGTGTCCTGCTTGTCCAATTAGGACAGCATACTGTCAGCAGTTGAGGCAAAGTCATTTTGTTGTCCTGTGGTTTACTTTTGCCACAAAGAAAGAAAACTCCATGTGGAGTTTCTTCAATGTCCATTATCTTCTCTGAAGTAGATTGGTGCTGCCTGGAGCAGACATGTCTCTTTGTCATAAAAATGCCTATGTTATTAAAACAGTTTAAATGCCATATTCTGTAGATATCTGAAGTGCTTGAAGATGACCTGTCTATCTAAACTATATCTTACCTAATGTGACTACAGGGTTGATTATAAGAGGTGATAAATTACTAAGCTACATTTCCTTATTATTCTAAACTGGTAATAATAACTTTCAAAGACTAGAAATTTGCATTACATTGTTAAACGAGCTGTATAGGTACAATACCTTGAACAAGATTAGAAACATATGTACAATATGTTTTAACAAAATTAATCTCAAATTTGTATCAATATACAAAATTTGTACATAATATACAAAAGTCCAATCCATTGTAAAACATTTAAAACTAATAGTTGCTTTTTAAAAGATTCAATAATCTACCTTTTTATCTTATCATATCTATATTCTCCCTTTTTTATTTTTAGAGTAGATTTAATAATCTACCCCTTTATCCTATACCCCTTTTTCTTTTCAAAATAAGAACCTTGAATCTAATTTCCTTTGTTTAGTTTTTTTCCTTACCATTACCAATAATAACTTGTAACCAACCCTCTAAACAAAGACAAACATCCATAATCTATTTTTGGGAAATGTAGGTATAGTTTTCTAGGATACTTCTTGCTAATTGGGTGTGCTGATAATCTCATGGGGACCCAAAGAAAATTTAGGATTATGGTCAGTCCTGACTGGAGTATTCATGAGGCTGGATTAGCTCAGCCAGTAGTCTTGTGGCTATTCTGGGTGTAGAAGTCATAGGAAACCCTTCTCTATTTAAATTTAACCTGGAAGTAACCAGTTAGGGTTATCAGAACTGTCACTAGTGACGTATAGACAGATTCCATGTGACAGTCCGGAATTCTCCAGCGTGAGCAGGGCCCTCAAGAGTGGACTTTGATCCATGAGCATTGGCTCTCAGGGAGCTGTGTGTTTTTATTTCTTGGTTTGCGGCCAGGTTGTAAGTGGGTGAGGCTCTAGAGTTCAAAGGTTCTCTACAGAACTAGAACAAAGGTGAAGTGAGTGGGACTGCTCCTGTTTGTCAAACTCTAGTATTTAGCTTTAGAAGAAAAAAATAAATCAAGTTTTTAGCCCAAATAATACTTTTCTTTTACAAACTTAAGTCATGTCTTTACTATAATAAAGAGCAAGCAGGGTGATTCATTTTCTCTGGAAAAGGATTACAGGTAAGAACATCATAAATATGAATAATTGATAATGCTTCCCAAGTAAACACCATGCAAAAAGTTAAAAGATTTCGTTAACACCCATCACTTCTGTCCTCATTATAGTGATACAAATATGCTGACCTTGTATTCTCACAGTGACTCTTGAAAACTCTGTGTTGTAATACTACCTGGGCACAAAGACTCTTAAGCACCAGCCTTTGCCTGAATTCCAGTGAGCATATTGGTTAGGACTTTATAACATGGGTGTGAGCATTATGTCACGAGTCATATGCTGTCAGGAACAGAAATAAGACAGGGCCTGCAACTTTACAAGGACCATATGGCAGATGCTTCACTTCAGGAACAATTAAGCATTTGATTGATTGCTATTTTAGGTCACTTATGAGTCAACTATGATAATAAACATCTCTTTAAAATAAGACTTCAAAAAATCTGCTTAAACTACTCTTTACATGTGTTAACCATCACTTTCTGGACATATATATGGAAGTTAAAGTGTGCATTGCCATCAGTAAGAACACAAATATGTCAGCTATCAGGATTGGGATCCAATAGCCTGTTACTCATTGTCTGGGCTCGGTTTCTTCTTGAACGTCCCTAGTAGGACTTTGGCACTCTCTGCTGCCATTGATGGTTATATTGGACAGTGCCCAAGATGATGGGCTTTCATGGTGGTATCTACAGACAAAATAGCATTCCTTTGGGAAAAAAATCTATAGGAAAGTCTTCTAATACTTGAAAAAGATATAACTATATCTTTCTGAGACTAAATATAATTTTCCTTATATTAAAACAAACCAAGTTGAGCTGACAACTGAATTTGTATAAGTAGAGCACATTTTGCTTCTTCCAAGCTGGATTTGGTAATAGATGTGCTGATGTACAAACTTTAAATTGCTCTATTGGACGTCAGTTTTTCAATAAATCCTGTATCTAGTAGGTCACCAGAAAAGGTTAGAAAGACATTTATTAAAAGTCTAGAGAGAAATTTCCAGGAGAAAATCGAATGAGTAAGCATTACATACATTCTCTCACCCAGAATTATGTCCTTTTTAAAGGAAGAATGTCTGTGGGAACGTCTTCCACTCACCCCATAACCTCAGCGATTTTAGCAGCAACCTAGAGAAGATTATTACTGAATCATATTTAAATTTAAATGGGGATAAGTTCAAGGGATGTGATGTATTTCCAGATCGATTCCTAGATTTTAAAAGAAAATAATACAGAGTTATTTTATTTGGGAGACTTATTGAAGCAAAGTCATAAATCAACTTTTCCTTTGCCTAAGACTGTTCATAATGACAATCAAATCCATTCCCTCACTGTGACGTCCATGTCAATCAGCTTCTCCTCAGTTCTGGACAGACACAACGGACTGTGGTGTTGACTTCACATATGAAGCACAACAGATTCGGTTAATTCCATGTTACAGAATGGAAGTTGAACTGCAGTGAACACTGGGGACCTATCCCTGGGCCAGGGATAGCTCTTGGTCTAAGGCTAAATAAAAGAAGGCATCTCAACACAAGAATTCTTAGGTAACTGGTTTCTACGACAAGTCCCAAATGCCTTTTTTATGATCTTCTAGGTACCAAAGAGGTCGTTGTAAATGTGGATGACGATGGAGTCATTTCCTTGAACTTTGAATGTGACCAGATGACGCCCAAGTCAGAATTTGTCTGGTCCAAAGATTACGTACCTACTGACGACTCTCCACGGTTAGAAATCGAAAGCAAAGGCAATAAGTAAGGAATATCTCTAATATCTCATTCCAGTTTCACCATAAGAACATGAAATAAGCTCCTTGCCCCCTATTTAACTTCCTGGGAATAAGAAGACGAAGTCATAACTATTTTATGTCTGGCGTTATAAAGCACATAACCAGTATAAGCCTTAAAATACTCCTCTAATGCATGGTTCTTGGAGTAGAACACATTTGGCTAAAGAAAAAGACAATCAAATTATCAACTTTTCTCCTCGTTTATTCACTTAACATTTAAATGTTTAGTTGATCTTAGATGACAGACACCATGACTGGTAATGAAGCTCGCCAAAATGAAAAAACACAACAATCTAGAATACTGATCTGTTCATTAATTCATACGCTGTGTTCCAGACAGGTGCTGGGTGCCATGGATGTAACAGAAAGCAAAGCAGAAGCCTGTCTCTGAAGGCACAGGCATTACACAGGGGGATAGCCCAGTGTCGTGTCAGTTCTTAAGTACAGGAATAGCATAGAAACAGCCAGAGTCTCCTGCAGTCTGCCCTAGAGGAGAAACACTTAGACTCCCCAGCCAGCTAATCAGGAAAATGTCTTTGGAGGATGTGTATTATATATATGCAACACAGCTTGGAGACAGGCATTCATACCTGTGCCCTATCATCCTACAAGAAGTCAAAAAAGGCTCCCTAGTGGAAATGACACTCAACCCAAGACACCGAGAGTTACCAAACTTTAGCTTAGTGGGAGTGAGGAGGTGGGTAGGGACATGACAAGTGTCCCACACGAAGGGAGTGTCATGTCCAGGGGATCAGCCATAGGGTGAGTTGACAGTCACACAGACCTTTCAGGCTCATTTCTAAGAAAAATATTTTGTTTTGAAGGACAAAAATGACCTTCAAAGACCTCGGGACAGATGACTTGGGCATCTATTCTTGTGATGTGACAGACACTGACGGGATAGCATCAAGCTACTTGATAGATGAAGAAGGTAAGTTTAAAATCCGTGCGCTCCTAGGTCTAATGTTGCTTTCGTTTTCCTGTTATCATCACGTGACACTTGTTTTAGAAGGTAAAGGTTTGTTTTCTGTTTCCCCACACAGAAATAAAACGTCTGCTTGCCCTCAGTCAGGAGCACAAGTTCCCAAGTAAGTATCCTAGGTGCGGTCACAGATTCTAGTTTTACCAGTGTCACCTTGTGACAGAACAAGTGACAGCTCCCATGAGATTAGGAGGAGTTTGAAGCCTACCTGATGGCTCAGTCCTGTGATCTTAGTCACTCTGTAGGCGGAGACAAGAGGAAGGCAAGTTCGAAGCCTGCCTGGGCTACTAAGTTCAAGACTAGACTAGACAACTTAACATGAACCCTGTCTTTACCTAAATACAAGCTGGAGATAGAGACAGAAAAGTCGTGAGTTCATGGTCTGGTCTGGGCTACCTGTCAGAGGGAGGAAAGTGGGGGCGAGAAGACATGGAAGGAGGGAGGGAGGGAAGAGAGAGATAGGGAGTAGCTTGGGATATACATCACATGCTGGTGTCCACAGAAGAACTTTCTAGAAATGACACTTTTCTTTGCCATTTTTCTCCAGAAATGCCAAGGTACTGACATAGAAAAAACTACTTCATGGGGCTATGGTTGGTAGAGTACCTTCGTAGCACTCACAGATGTCTAGATTTGAACCACATGTGGTGATATACACCTGTTATCCCAGGTAGAGGCAGGAATATCAGAAATTCAAGGTCATCCTAGGCTATATAGCGAAACAGGAAGATAGAGACCAGCCTGCGCTACCTAGGAACCTGTCTGTAAAGAAAACAAACAGAAAAGAGAGAAAGAGAGAGAGAGAGAGAGAGAGAGAGAGAGAAGGAGGGGAGGAAATAAAAAAGAAAATAAATATAAAGAAACACACTTCCTGCTTCATTCTACAGAGCAGTGTGAAGATCCGTAGGTGTAGTATGGATAATTATGTTCTTCAATTTTGGATCACATTTGTATCTCCTAACGATACTCATTTATATGTTTTAGGCAAATCTGCAATGCTGGCTTGTAATAGAATATTCAAAGGTCTAAATAAAGGCAATCTAATGACAACACTTTATACTCTTGGAAAACAGGGTAAAGAAGAAGAGCCCTTCTGAACTATTTATAAGTCCTAAATAAGGCACCTCCTTATAAAAGATTAAACTCCACCATGGACACCTAAGAGAAGAGAAAGAAAATAACACCCAAAAGGCTCACTGGTCTGAAACGATCTCTTACCCAGTGTCCAAAGTAGAGACACCTCCAGAGAAAAACAATCTAGTGCTTGAGAAAGCAGACTAAAAAGTGGTCGATACGCTCCCTCTTTTCAAGGAAGAGCCTAAAAGACTCCTTGGTGCTTACAGCATACTTACTTGTTTTCCATATTTAGAGCATATTTATTATCCTTCGTCCTCCCTCTCTTGAACTAGGCTTCTCCGATGCTTACACATGTTTACTCCTTTGCAACTATGGAGTTTCAGGAGATTCCAGAACATGGCCTTCGTTTCCTCGGTTTATTAACCGTAGAACTGGAGATATTATTGTAGATGATGACTGAAAAGTTACTTTTGAAAACTGTACAGAAGGTGACAGCCTCCCTGGACATTCTTTGTCCTGTGACCCTGAGCAAATCGCTTCCATTTCCCTGGGTTTTGGTTTCGTTTTCTAGGCTTGGCTATTGTGACTGTTTTTAGGACCTAATAAGAAGCTGTTTCTAAGGTACATGTTTACATCCTCGACTCAAGCCTGGTAGAAGTGGAGAGAAACACTAATCTAGTTAGTAAATACTGTTCACGTATCCAGGCAACAGCTTCCCCAACAACACTTACACTTAGGCTACAAGATGATGGGGAGAGAAGTCAAGACAGGGCATCACTGCTGAACTCACATTACCTGGGCCTCCCATGGTCTGATGATCATATAGGGGCTTGGAGGTAGTATAATTAAGGGAGTCGTAGCTGACTCATGTTGCTGTCACCTACACTGAGAAGTTGTATCTTGCATAAACCTAAGGATTATTATAATTGTGGCTTCTTGGAGAGAGGGTGACAGCAAACTTGAGCTTCCTGTTAGAGACCAGCTGTGACAATGTGGTTGGCACAAAGGGCAAGCCCAAGGGCGTGTTTCAAACTCTGAGCAGGAACATCAAATCCCCAAGCCACAGTGATGACGTCACCAAAGGACCATTTTCAGAGATCTTCCACAAGGGTCAAAGCAGCATATCTAATTTTTGAATTCATACCCACTTCTTCCTGGTCAAGGAAAACATTATGTCCTTTTGTTGATATTTATAAGGTTCTAAAAGTCTCATTTCTCACTGAATGTAAATTTTAGATATCCGGTTCCTTTATCCTTTAATGTAGTAAATTCTCCTCTGTAAAGCCATTTTAAAAATATCTTCAAAGCCGTTAAGCATGCGCCTTCACTCTACCAATAATATGTTTTCTAAACTGCCAGAGAAGGTGATTTGGGTCTGAGAAAAGGAAAAGATAAATGAAAAGTATAGATGTAAAATCTGAAAATAGTATGGCCTGCTGTGCCAGTGATGATATTGAGTTGCAGTGTCGTGGGTCAGAGGGTAGAGTATGTGGCATCGTTAACATCCTGCCTCCCAGTTCATCATCTGCAGACGAACTTGTCTGCATCTTGTCCCATCTATACAAATAATGTATTGTGTGCACACACATAAGCCTATAGCCGTAAATATAGACATGCTGCTATGTGCTTCCTAGTTGTCAACACATTATGCAAGCCACTGGAGGGAAAACAGATACCAAAATACTAATAGCCAACATTTATAGAGCATTTATTATGTGCCAGGCCCTTTCTAGGGCATTTATATGGGATATGTCATTTGGACATACACTGACCTGGAAAGGCTCCGTATTGTGGTGGTTTAATTCTAGAGGTTAAGAACATGAGGCTAGGGACTAGCAGTTAGACCAGTTGCATACAGCTGGTGAAGCACAAGGGCTGACTCCAGTGCTGTACCCATAACCATGACAAAGTCTGCCTCCATGTAGGCACATGCCATGTTTGCTCTGTGCCCTCAGGGAATTCATGGTGGTCTCTTTTCTTCTAGACAGTATTCTTGTGATTCAGGTCAGACACAGAACATGAAAGGCTCCCAAGGAAGCCAGTCCCTTCCTTTGCATTGCCACTCCAAGTCAAACCACTCACGTATTAGGACCTCCATGATGGAATCTCCAGACGTTTCTAAATGATGCTTTCTATCCTCAAGACCTGTTTGTAGTAAGGGTTAGCCTCTTGTCTTAGGAACTGTCTTTTATCACACTGGAAAACCACAGTGTCCGTCAGAGAAATGGAACTGGGACAAAGAACAGCTTAGAATAGCAGGGATAATCATGGGCTTAGCTCTGTGGCCTAGATGTCATGACTCTTACTTAGCATTCAGCTTTCTCGTCAGTAAACTTGGTGGGGGAACAGAGACTTGCCTTCCAATTACTAATCATTACCCATGGTATGTTAAATGTTTCCCGTTGTACCATAGTTAATTGTCTGACTGTCAAGTGAGGCACACCATATCCATGCTGACAGGCTTAAGGAGGGGAGCAACTGTTCAAGATCTTATTTCAGCCCCAGAGTCTGTCTTCTCTCTCCAAGTGCATCTCCTCGGTACAGAATGTCCAAGCAGAGCAAACCTGTAGAGATTCTATGGAGTGGACAGAGGAAAATGCAAAGAAATGCATCTCTGCAGCTTGACTGCTACAGAGCTTGTTCCTAGCAGACTTAGAGCTAGATGCTGGCCATCCTGGACCATCTGAGAACTGTTCATTTTTCCTTGTGAACGCCCTTGAATAACTTTAACTAAAGCTGCAGTGGAGAGTCACAGATGTTAACCAGATGTTCCCCTTCACTTTCCCTGTTTTTACAATTGGGACAATTATGATTCAATAGGGGTGACATCCCAAGGATAACAGCCAAGGCCTCTGTCCCATATTCTGAGGTCTCTCTGTAAGATGCTCGCTGTCTCTGTGTCTTGAAGGAAGCAGGGGTCTGCATTGCTATTGGTATTGAC
The DNA here is from genome assembly GCA_025134845.1 of Neodon shergylaensis. NCBI lineage: Eukaryota > Metazoa > Chordata > Mammalia > Rodentia > Cricetidae > Neodon > Neodon shergylaensis. Next base: position 2,690,977 of record JABTXL010004243.1, read on the forward strand.
TCTTTTTCCTTGTTAGAATGTCTGTATCAGTATTGTTGTTTGCCAGTGTGATCACTTATTATGTCTATTTTTGTTTTTTCCTAGCTGTCCCAACTAAGTCAGAGTTGGCAGTTGAAATTTTGGAGAAAGGTCAGGTTCGGTTTTGGATGCAGGCTGAGAAGCTGTCTGGCAACGCCAAAGTCAACTACATATTTAACGAGAAGGAAATTTTTGAAGGGCCGGTAGGCTTCCCCCTCCCTATTTTTTCCAATTAAAAATATTTATTTTTAATATTTTATTTTTATTTAATTTTTAAAAATAATTTCATCCATTGTACTATATATACATCATTTCTATCCCTCCAACTTCTTCTCCAACTCCTCCCATGCTCTTCTACTCCCTTTTAAGTTCATGACCTCTTAATACAACCTTCTGAGTCCACTGAGTGTGGTTTGTATATGTATGTGCTTAGGGTTGACGACTTAAGACTGGATAACCTATCAGGGGGCTCATCCTAGGAAAGACTGTTTCTCCCTCTCTTGGCAGCCGTTGCTTGCCCATAGCTCTCATTTAGGGATGAGGCCTTATGAAATTTCCCCCATCTATATTGGCATACCAACTGTGAGGTCTTGTTTGGATGGTCATATTGTTGAAATTTCAAAATATTCATAATCAATTCCTGTCTAATTCATACACCCACATAATGTTCCCTTTTCCAGGAATAAGATTTTTAAGCAATTTTCTTAGTTGTCTAGAAATTTTAAAATTATGATTCTTGGGGTTCATTTTAATTTTATCAGGGTTATTGCCTTCAAAGCCAAATGTTTTCTTTTCTGATTTCTCTCTCTTTATCTTTTCACGTTGAAGAAATACAAGATGCACATTGACCGGAACACTGGCATTATTGAAATGTTCATGGAGAAGCTGCAGGATGAGGACGAGGGAACATATACATTCCAGATTCAAGATGGAAAAGCAACTGGCCATTCTACTCTTGTTCTGATTGGAGATGGTAAGAATTCTGAGGGACAGTCAGGGAACACTTGGCTTACTTATTTCGATGTAAATACCTCATGGCTTAAAAGAGATCCCGTGACTGGCATCTGGAACTGTTTAGTGAATCCTGAGTCAAATTACAAAATCTAGTCAATACTTCCCACAGTATCCCATTACAAAATCTAGTCAGTACTTCCCATAGTATCCCATTACAAAATCTAATCAATACTTCCTATAGTATCCTATTACAAAATCTAGTCAATACATCCCACAGTATCCCTTTACAAAATCTAGTCAATACTTCTCATAGTGTCCCATTGCCTTGAAATGAACATTACTTAAAAAAAAAACACTAAAATTATTCCTGATTTTCAGGCATAACTGGACTTAAATAGTTTCACGTGCAAACAAGTACATATTACTAAATTCTCCAGCCTAGCCTACACACACACACACACACACACTCACAGACTCACATATACACAAAGCTATTTAGTTTTCAAAGGCTGTGTCTATAAAAATCAAAACAAGCAGGGCCGTCACCACAATCTCTGAGTACCATAGTAGTGAAAATAGGCCACTTAACATAGTGGTTGTTGTGCGTATTCGTGCTGCTCAATTCAATTTCACACTTCCTTGTTTTTCAATTTCTAGTTTATAAGACACTCCAGAAAGAAGCTGAATTCCAGCGACAAGAATGGATCAGGAAACAAGGTAAAAATAGACATTTTTTTTTGTATAAAATATTCCAAGGTTATTTCTATAGCAAAGTTAAGTGAACAGCACTGGTTATGTTAATGCTTGGTAAGATAATAATTTAAAATAGTTGTTATTAAATATGTAGATACTAAAATATTTTAAAACTAAATTCACAATCATAAGAAAATCTTACTTCAGCCGGGCGGTGGTGGCGCATGCCTTTAATCCTAGCACTCGGGAGGCAGAGACAGGTGGATCTCTGGGAGTTCGAGGCCAGCCTGGTCTACAAGAGCTAGTTCCAGGACAGGCACCAAAGCTACAGAGAAACCCTGTCTCGAAAACCCCCCCAAAAAAAGAAAATCTTACTTCAAACATAAATCGCCTCAAGATTTAAGATGAACTTTGATCTTGCATTTACAGCTAATTAAAAGATTGCTTATGTCATTAAAATTTCCCAGGTCCCCATTTTGCTGAGTATTTGAGCTGGGAAGTGACTGGTGAATGTAACGTGCTATTGAAATGCAAGGTAAGGGGGAGCATGGGGACCACGGGAGAGGGTTGAAGAGGAGGGGAGAGGCAGGGAGGGGAGCAGAGAAAATGTGTAGCTCAATAAAATCAATAAAAAAAATTTTAAAAGTATTGCAAGGTAGGAGATCGATGCATTTTTAATACTCGTCTCAGGAGGAATAAAGATGAGACTGTATGTGGAACAAGGACCCGTTTTTTCCTCTTCTGCTATTTAATCCAGAGTGATGAGCAACAGGCGCTGTGCTGTTGACTGCTCTGAGTAAACCAGCAGGAAACTGTGATAGGGAAGGTGTCACCCGAGCTACAGATGGCATGAACTCTCCAGCCACAGCTTTAGAATCCCTTCTCCAAAGTGATTTGCATCATAAGTGTTTGGTGTTTGGGGCTAATTTTGTTTTATTTGGGATTTTGGAATATTTTTTTATTTTGTTTGTATAATGAAATGTCTGAGAGAACTCAAATCCAAATATAAAATTCATTTATGTTTCACATATATTTAGGCATAACCCGAAGGCATTCCGTGCATTATTTTGAATAATTTTGCAAACGAAGCAGGACTGTGTGGTATGGAATGTTCCACTTGTGGTTCCATGCTCCACTGCCTGGTTTTATGTGTCAACTTGACACAAGCTAGAGTCATCAGAGAGGAAGGAGCTTCTGCTGAGGCAATGCCTCCATGAGATCCAGCTGTAAGGCATTTTCTCATTAGTGATCAATGGGGGAAGAGCCCAGCCTATGGTAGGTGGTGTCTTCCCTGAGCTGCTGGTCCTGGGTTCTATGCGAATGCAGGCTAAGCAAGCCATGGGAAGCAGACCAGTAAACAGCACTCTTCCATGGCCTCTGCATCAGCTCCTGCCTCCAGGACCCTGCCCTGCTTGAGTTCCTGTCCTGACTTCCTCCTTCAGTGAAGAACAGCAATGGACAAACCTTTCCTCCCCAATTTGCTTTTTGGTCATGGTGTTTTGTTACAGCAATAGAACCCCTAAGACACGTGCTGATGCTCAGAAAGCTGCAGGTTGTGGAGCCATGCATGGGTTTGGCCTTTAGGTTAGGGTGGCCACAGAATGTCACACGTTACTTTCATTTTACGCTAAATCTGCGTTCTAAGTGGTAGACTATTCCTGGCCCACTCCAACTCCTGTCTTATTCGGTGAGATTTGCACAGAAACATAGCTGAGTATGCCCAGCTGTGTCTCCCTGGCTCGCCTCCGTGCTCCTTTCAGGGACTGGAGTTGGGAATTGTCAGTGGTCTTAGCCTCTGGGAAGATCAGTGAGGAGGGGATTCAAAACAGCATTCTAAAACTTAGCATTTTGTTTTTAGCTGAGAAGATCATTGAGAGTTTAAAGGGCAAATCGTTGAGAGTTAAAGGGCTGTAGCTCAGGGGCAGAGCACTTGTCTAGCATGTGCAAGGCCCTGAATTTAGTCCCTAACTCTGAGTTAAGACTTTGGGGTGCTGAGCACGATGGTACCATCATATCCTCTCAGGAGGATCCTTTAGGCCTAGGACCTAGAGGACAGCCTGGGGGTTATATAGCAAGACCATTCAACTCAGAAAAGAAGTTTTTCCCCAATTAAAATGAAATTTTAGCGAAGGAATTACTGGGTTAAGTAAACTGGGGTCATGATGACTCAAGACAGGAACCATGGATCTGGCATAGTCATAAAACTGGAGCCAAAGTACCCAGTCCCTGCTAGGCCTGAAAAAGTCAAAGAAGCAGGAACTTAGCAGACCTATGTACGAAAAATCAATTCTAGATTTCTGCCCCTCGGGAAATGATAAACTTGAAAAACTCATTCTTGGCAGCCGCTGGAACCTATAGCCTCCCTGTCACCATCCTTCATGCACCTGGCCTGCAGCTCTCACTCAGCATCTTGTCTGCATAGTGTCTCCATAACCCACCCCTTCCCTGAAGCCGCATGTCCGGTTCTTCTCCTTTTGTGCTACCTGTGGCTGTCTAGGCAGTGGGCTCTGGAGTCCTCTTCTAATGACTTCTCATCAGCAGAACCAGATCCTTCCCCAGGTTCTGAACAGCAAAGAGGAGCCTAAAAGTAGTAATGGCTGTTCACACATCATCTATCATGCTGCTGCTCCAAGGCCCAAAATGGCCTTCTACTCATCCCAAGGCCCTGTTTAATCATCTCAGTCTGATCTGAACAAACCTTCTTTATTACATCACTGGGGAAACTTATGCAAATTTAGCAATTTACTATTCTACTTTATACTTCATGGAGTATGTGAGCTAAATGTTTAGACTCATGAGACTCACGTGAGCCCCAGGTGGTTTACTCCAAAGGACTGAGAAAGAGCCCTAGCTTGCCCACAAAACACTGTTGGGTACTATTCCACTACAGGAGTCCACACACACAAATATTCCCTTTGCTACCCAAGGTGACAGCCCAGGAGACAAAGTCCACCTAGAGCAGGAGCTGGAAGCACCCTGGCTTCAAGAAACCACAGAGAGATGGGGCTGCAGGGATGGCTCAATGGATAAGATGGGGCTGAGGTGGGTATGATGCCTATGCCTTTAATCCTAGTGCTTGGAGACAGAGTGGATCTGTATAAGTTCTAGACCAGCTAAGGCTACATAATGAGACCCTGCTCAAAAACACTAAAAGGAGCAGTGGTTGCTCCTATAGAGGACCTGGCTTCAGTTCCCAATGCACACGTGGCAGCTCATAACTGTCTGTGACTCAGTTTTAGGGGATCCAACGTCCTCTTCTGGGTTCTGTATCAGATTCACATGTGGTACACATATATCCATGCAGACAATACACACACACATACATAATTGGTATGCTCACAATTAATAAATGGGACCTCCTGAAACTGAGAAGCTTCTATAAAGCAAAGAACATGGTCAACAAGACAAAACGGCGACCTACAGATTGGGAAAAGATCTTCACCAACCCCACATCACATCGGACAGAGGACTGATGTCCAAAATATACAAAGAACTCAAGAAACTTGACATCAAAAGAACAAATAATCCAAATAAAAAAATGGGGATACAGACCTAAACAGAGAACTCTGAACAGACGAATCTCAAATGGCTAAAAGACACTTAAGGAACTGCTCAACATCCTTAGTCATCAGAGAAATGCAAATCAAAAGAACTCAGAGATTCTATCTTACGCCTGCCAGAATGACCAAGATCAAAAACACTGATGACATCTTATGTTGGAGAGGATGTGGGATAAGGAGAACACTCCTCCATTGCTGGTGGGAGTGCAAACTTGTACAGCTGCTTTGCAAATCAGTATGGCGATTTCTCAGAAAATTAGGAAACAATCTACCTCAAAACCCAGCAATACCACTTTTGGGCATATACCCAAAGGATGCTCAATAACACCAAAGGACATGTGCTCAACTATGTTCATAGCAGCATTATTTGTAATAGCCAGAACCTGGAAACAACCTAAATGCCCATCAACAGAAGAATGGATAAGAAAACTGTGGTACATTTACACAATGGAGTACTATTCAGTGGTATAAAATGAAAAAAATACATCTTGAAATTTGTAGGCAAATGGATGGATCTATTAAAAAACACATTGGCTGAAGTAACCCAGACGCAGAAAGGTAAATATCATATATACTCACTCATAAGTGGCTTTTAGACACAAAGCAAAGAAAAATTAGCCTACATTCCACAACCCCAGAGAACCTAGACAACAAAGAGGACCCTAAGAGAGACATACATGGATCTACCTAGGAAGGAGAAAAAGACAAGATCTCCTGTAAATTGGGAGTGTGGAGATCACTGGAGAGAGTAGAAGGGGGTGGAAAAGGAAGGGAGGGTGCAGAGAAAAATGTATAGCACAATAAACAATAAAAAATCCAGAGTATTTCTAATTTTTTCCAGTCCAGATGCAGATTTTCAGGTTGGTTGTCTTTATCAGTGTTACCTAGTAACACAATAGATTTCTGTAACTTAAAAACCAGTTAATAACCTTTTGTGTACTGACTTCACTCTTGTTTAAACAGTACTGCTTCTTATGTTCACTTGCTAGATGATCTTTTTCAGGGCGTGTGTGTGTGTGTGTTTTGCAGGGCCTTGTACTCCACCTCTGAGCTACATCCACAACGTAGCTGAAATTCTTTCAGTGTAGGAAAACATGAATACTTTTGTTTATAATGAACATATAATTACTTTTTGGTTGCTGTGATAAAGCATCATGACCAAAGCATCTTATAAAAGACAATTTCAATTGAGCTCATGGTTCCTGAGGGTTAGAGTGTATGATGGCAGAGCAATGGATGGAGACAGGAACAGCTGAGAGCACGCATGTCAAACAGAGCAAGCAGCAGAAAGAGCACACTGGGAATATAAAGTGGTATATTATTTGTGTGGTTTTTTAAAGACAGGTTTTCCTATAGTTTTGGGTCCTATTCTGGAACTAGCTTTTGTAGACCAGGCTGGCCTCGAACTCCCAGAGATCCGCCTGCCTCTGCCTCCCGAGTGCTGGGATTAAAGGTGTGCGCCACCACCACCTGGCTATTTGTGTTTTAGTAAATAAAGCTTGCCTGAAGATCAGAGGGCAAAGCAGCCACACTAATCAGCCATACAGGCCAGGGAGTGATGGCATGCACCTTTAATCCCAGGACTTGGGAGACAAAGGCAGACAGATCTCTGTGTGTTCTAGGCCACCCTGGGCTACACAAGATGGAATCTGTCTAAAAGACAGAGTATACACAAAGGTGATCCCAGCCTTGGGATCCCACACCTTTAATCCCAGCACCAGGGAGGTGGAAACAGAAGTGATATGGCTGGGTGGAGAGAGGAAGATAAAGGGGAAGAGACAGGAACTCAGTGGAATGTGAAGTCTGAGGATTCATGGAGACAGGATCTCATCCTTTTGGTCTGAAGATTTTTTTTTTTTTTTGGTTTTTCGAGACAGGGTTTCTCTGTAGCTTTGGTTCCTGTCCTGGAACTAACTCTGTAGACCAGGCTGGCCTCGAACTCCCAGAGATCCGCCTGCCTCTGCCTCCTGAGTGCTGGGATTAAAGGTGTGCGCCACCACCGCCAGGCTTTGGTAGAGGTAAAAGGTCTCTCTAGTGACTGGCTACATTGCTTTTCTGATCTTCCCGGTTGAACCCCATTATCTATCTCTGGGTTTTTATTATTTGTGCTACAGGAATGGCAGGGAGTCTTTTTAAACCTCAATGCCAATCCCCAGTGACATACCTCCACCTATAAGGCCACACCTCCTAATCCTTCCCAAACAGTTCTACCAATTGGGTACAAAGTATTCAAATATATGAGCCCATGGGGACCATCCTCACTTAAACCACCACAAGTAAACATTTCTCCATGCTTGTCTTGCAGTCATATATCCTCTTACCAGCTGTTCAGTGTGATCTTTGGGGGGGGGGGTTGTTCTGTTTTTCTGATTTTCATGAAGTCTTTACTCTTTCATACAATTTTTAATTTTCAAGAAATACATGGATATATTCTTCTTTGTAAAAAAATAATTCAAGTGTTGCAGAAAAAGCTCAGGATCCCTCTAAGAATATGCAATGGTTTTATATTATGATGTATGGGTTAGGATCTAATGCATCCTTTCAAAATTGCTAAGTAATTAAGTTATTAAGCCTTACTTCTTTTTTACATATATTTATAATCTCCATTTATCCATTTTATAAATTTTCAGATATATATTGGAGCTTATTCATCCTGTTTTTCCGCTGGAAGACTATTTTAATGCTGTAGGAATTGTCTTTCTTTAGTTTGGGGATTTTTATTTTTATTTAAGCGTTTATGTTAATATATGGCATCCTTTCTTTCCATGTCTACCTAAGAACTCTGGACTGGAAGCAGGGTCTCACATGTTAGCCAGGCTGTTTTAAAATCCCTGGGCTCATGCAATCCTCTGATATCACTGGGACTGTTATACTTACTACCATGCCGCGCTGGGCCAATGACTTTGTTTTAAAGTTGGAGAGTACTTCACTTCCTTGATTTCCCTTGATTTAATGGGTGCATGGTACTTCTCCTTGGCATCAATTTTAAGCTGCTTTTGAAACAATGTAATATTGCACATGGTGGCCTGATCACTGATCTCCCCGCTGCTTTGAGAATGAGCCTGGCAATGGGACAGTTTCCATTCTAGTCCAGTTGGTCCTGTATATTCATATAGGAAGCAGTTCCACCAACCAGAGCAGCATTACTGCATTTGTCATGGAAATATGATGTTAAAACAACTTTTCCCGCTGGAAATAGAGATCCTCTTGATAGGCTTAGTCACTGGTGTTCACCTTATTGTAACCCTTTCTCGATTCCAATAGCTTGGGACTGTTTTCTTTACAAATCTATGTCTTCTGACTCTGTGTTTTTTTCTAATTTAATATCCCAATGCATTAAAAACTGCTTACCATCATAGGAATAACATTTGTTTCCTTATTTCAAGGAGGGCAATTATGATTCTTCCTACAGGTGGCAAATATTAAAAAGGAGACTCACATTGTGTGGTACAAAGATGAGCGGGAGATATCAGTGGATGAGAAGCATGACTTTAAGGACGGCATTTGCACCCTGCTCATCACAGAGGTGGGTGGCTACAGACGTGAGAGCTGCCTCAGCAGAAAACTACATTCATCAGTTGTCCCATGCCTGAAGGACTCACCACAGCTTCCATCTAACTGCTAGAGGAACGTACTTACAATCCCAGTGGTGGAGATCCGGAGACAGATGGATCCCGGGGCTTTGTGGCCAGCTGGTCTGGCCGAGTTGGAGAGCTCCAGGTGCTAGTAAGCTCCGGGTGCTGGGTCGGAGCTGGAGATAGGGCTCAGCGGTTAAGAGCACTGGTCGCTCTTCCAGAGGACCTGGTTTTGATTTCCAGCTCACAGTCATCTGTAATTCCAGTCCCAGGGAATCCAGTGACCTCTTCTATTAACTTTCTTGTAATCCTTCCTCAACTAAAATAGTTTGGGACTGATTTCTTTAGAGATCTGAACCACTGTCCCCAGTCACAACATGCATATGGTGTAGAGACGTATGTGCAGTCAGAGCAGTCATACACATAAAATAAACATGGCAGCTGGCTTCTGAAGAGGAATACCCAAGGTCGATCTGTGGCCTCTACACACATGCGTGTTGTATACACATCCATGCATACCCACATGTTGGCAGAGCTTTCTGTCCCACCAGGTCCCGCAGTTGTTCAGTCCCAAAGAAACACACAGAGGTCGACATTAGTCATAAACAGGTTGGCCTATTAGCTCAGGCTTCTTATTAATTAATTCTTACAGCTTAACCCATAATTCTTTTCTGTGTTAGCCACATGGCTTGGTACCGTTCATCATTCTCACACCTGTGTCCTTTATGTCTGGGTGACGACTGCAGACTGAGCTTTCCTCTTCCCAGAATTCTCCTGTTCTCATTGCCCCACCTCAGCGTTTTATTAAAAATAATACAAGTGACAGGATAAAAGCCCATTGTCGCACAGTATACACTCATACACACATGAACATACACTCACACACATGCACATATGCACACACTGAGACACACATACATACAACTGCAGAACCAGGTGTGGACTGTGATCAACTGCAATGTTCATTCTCTCCTCAGTTTTCCAAGAAAGATGCTGGATTTTATGAAGTTATCCTGAAAGATGACCGAGGAAAAGATAAGAGCAGACTGAAACTTGTGGATGAAGGTGACTACCAGCTGCTAGGGTCTGTCTTATGGGCTCCACAGCTGCCGGAATTACGACTGGAGCTGGGCTGGCCACAGAAGTCATGCTGATTTGTGTCCAGTGATTTTGGTTTAATTGAAATTCCAGCAGAGCGACCTACTGTTCTTTTTCAAAAATATTTTCCCTTTTAGACTTCCTAGAAATCAAAAGTATACTTTTGATCCTTAGATAAATTTATAGTCCATAGAACTCTAGAAGGCTGTTTCCAATTTAAATCATCATTTTTCTCATAGCTGAACAAAAATGTTCTCGGATCAAAACCTTCTGTGAGGAACATACTAAAAAATGGTTCATTGTTAAGAGTGCTAAGAAAGATTTGTGTAGGAAATTTGAAGCCTTGCAGTTATTAGCAGAGCAAAGCAGCAGCTTCCAGTCTTCAGAGACTAAGGGCAAACATATCATGATAATTAGAAGCTACTTACAACCCCACCCCAAACCTCCAGTTCTCTTCCTCAGTACGGCAGGATTGAAGTCAAGCCACAGAAGCCTTAGCGTTCACCATCCAGCTCTCAGAAGAGGTGGGGGCCGTTGTGTTATTGGGCAGACGGCGTCCAAGCAACCTAGATAATAAATTTATTAGGAGTTGATGTCACAGATAACAAACTCCTGTAATTCAAACTAAGGCGTCCCCAGACTTGAGAAGAGTCTTCCAAAGCCAACAGACTTCCTGGAAATCTCAGTGTGGCCTTTTCTAGAATGTTCCTATAACATTAGTTATAAACAGTTCACGGAAAACAAGTCAAAACAAGCAGAAATCTTTTTAAAAAAACTTATGAAAATTACGTTATTTCACCAAAATCCACTAATTATCAGTAGGTCAACAAATTCACCTCCCGTCAAATGGCTTTCACAATGGTGAGAGGGAGTTTCCGAGAGCTATAGCTTGAAATTAGACCTTATATGGAATATGCTCATGCTAAAGTTTTGCCTGTGACCCTCTGTCTGCAGCCTTCCAGGAACTGATGACAGAAGTATGCAGGAAGATAGGTAAGTTCCCATTTCCTCCCCATAACAAGTGCTTCGGTACCCTCCTCTCAGGGTGAGCTTACCGCGCTTAAACTGTGCTGTTTTCTTCCTCAGCTTTGTCCGCTACAGACCTGAAAATTCAGAGCACAGCAGAGGGCATCCGGCTGTATTCCTTTGTCACTTACTACCTGGACGATTTGAAAGTTAACTGGTCCCACAAGTAAGTAAATGAAAACTGACTTGCTAGGTAGACGTTTTCCCCCACTGTCCAGGGGAGGAATGAAAACAAAAATCCCACCCCTTTCAGGTAAGAGGGTTCGTAGTGAGGAGCACAGGACAGAACCCCTCCCTTACTTCAGGTTAGGTCTTTCCCTCAAGCCATGCATAGTGAGCTACAGTAATGGCTACAGTATGTCCTTCTTGTGATAGAAATACCGTCATTCATAGACATCTCTGTAATGTAGCCGCCACCTGAGACAGCTATGTATAAGCTACCTCTGGTCTGCCAGCCACCCAGAGCTCTGCTTGCAACCTTCTCTATATCTGTACACCCAACCCATGTGATCTGAAACAAAACCGAAGCAGTGTGCACTAGGAGATCCCCAAGTTTCCTATAATCTGTGTTCGTAGCCATTTCCCAAAAAAGTCTCTTCCTGAGAAGAGCCCCGGCTTATCATTGTTGGTTACAGCAGCTGGCATAACTAGGCGGTAGACTCTTGTATCTTGTTTGCCCACCCCAGAAGGCTCTGGGGACAAATGTTTGAACTGGATTGAGTCTGACGTTTGTCTTAATCCTAGGCTGCCTTTGTGGATTTATAGAGGAAATACATTCAAATTCACCCAGAATTACATGGGTTTCTGAACCAAAACAGACGTCTCAATCTAATTCTGACAGTATACTCAACCTCTGGGCACCCTTGAGACGTATTTGGCAGAAACAGAAAAGAGGCACGGTATAGAAAATCTTTAGGGATGCAGCCTCCTCCAGATCAATTTTGGTTTAGACATTCATTCCAAACTGTTAACAGAAGTCCTATAGCATCCCTTGAGGATACAGATAACAATGTCTGTTTGTATTATAGCTTCACTGGGCACTAGCAGTCCGCTGGGCATTGCTCCAAGCCAGTAGACAGGTGGATTATTTCATGGCCCCAGCTCTGTGCAATAGGCATTTTCACCTTGGCGGAGAGGAAGCTCAAGCTGGGGGAGGTGACTCGAGTGTGCGCACAGCTAATTGAGCTGAGGGCTATGCCGGGTCAATCTGACTCTAGAGATAAGCTAGGTCATTGTCACACACACATACACACACACAAACACACAAACACACATGCTCACACACACATGCATGCATGCACACTTACCTCCAGATTGCATGGAAAGTTTAGAATGAGAGGAGGAGACATATATCACTTAAGTATTATTATTATTATTATTATTATTATTATTATTATTATTATTGAATTTTCGAGACAGGGTTTCTCCATAGCTTTTGGTTCCTGTTCTGGAACTAGCTCTTGTAGACCAGGCTGGCCTCGAACTCACAGAGATCCGCCTGTCTCTGCCTTCCTGAGTACTGGGATTAAAGGCGTGCACCACCACCACCTGGCTTAAGTATTATTTTTTAAAAAGAGCCGAAGGCTAGTGGTATAGCTCAGTGATAAAGCAGTTGCCTAGCATGCATCAGGCCCTGAGTTCAACCCCCAGCACCACAAAGAAGAAAGTAGGAAAAAAGAAAAAAGTAAGCTGAACAGGCAACCAGAGCTGGTACTTGACTGTGCTCTTAGGCATTTTCTGAATTCTAAAAGTAAGAAGAAGCAAAATGCCAGTGTGGAAGGCTTGGGTTTGGGGCCCTTTGTTTTCTTTTTTCAGGAAATGTTGCAGGGAAGTAAGTATTAAAATTTAAAATAGACCCAAATCCTAGGAAATTCCTCTGTGACATCTAGGACATTATATCAGTCTGAAGAATGAGGGGAGTAAAATTAGCCGATCATCAATCAAAACACTGTGTCTTAGAGCTGTGAGATTGGGTAAAGGCGCCTGGACCTGAGTGCCACCCCAGGACCTAGGTGGAGGGAAAGAACACACACACACACACACACACACACACACACACACACACACACGGTAATAATCAAATAGATAAACACAATCTTTAAGTTGTGTCCTTTGTAAAGGAATCTTTTATTCAAGGGCTGGAGAGAGAGCTCAGTATGAAGATACATACTTACCTTCTAGAGGACCCAAGCTGAATTCCCAGCAATGTGTCAGTGTCCACAACCACCTCTAACTCCAGCTGCAGATCTGACACCTCTGGCCTCTGTGCGCACCTACACTCATGTGGATATAGTCTCCCCGACACATATGCACATAATTAAAAATACATCTTCTTAAAAAAATTTTTAAAATGAGAACATTAAAAAAATATTTTAAGGAACTTGCTGTTAGAGTAGCAAGGAAGGAACTTCCTGCCGTTTTGGTTTCGTCTACATGAACTTCTCTGATATTGATTTGTCCATACATGGCTCAGGGGTTGAGAACTGTAATATTGTTTTCTGTAAGTCTGAGGCAAACTGAAAAAACACACCTTAAAGAGGGTGAGAGCCCTGACTCTGTGTTTATCTTCCTTAGCAAGTCATTTAATTCTATGAATATCAGTTTCTCAAATAAAATAGGAACAATAGAATCCATTCTGTCTGAAGTTCTTAACATATAGAAAGCACCATTGTGCGAGCCAGCCAGAAACCAAATAACCCATGCAAAGCAGAGGACTTTCTTCCTGTCTGACTCAAAGAAACGCTGTTATTCAGGCCCAAACCTTCAGGGTACAAATGTGTTTCTCTACTCTAGTCTTATGGCATTTGAATTGCTAATATATTTTCAGATATTTTAATAAACACCCTCATAATAGCCTGTAGTGTTGAAAGAAAATACTAAGTATATATGAAAGCCAAAATTTTTTAGTGAAAAAAATTTTAAGTTCATCTTGAAATTCTACTTAAGGTATAAACTTTGTACATGCATTTCTGGAAAATACATTTATAGATATTAGAAAATAGAAAGGTTTATAATATGATATCATCAATAGTTTTGTTAGCCCATTTATGCAAATTTAAAGAACTTTCTTCTATTTTCTCCACATATAACTGTATATGCATATATATAGTAATTTTATATACTGCTTTTATTTTGTGTGTGTACATGTGCACACACCACAGCACATGTGGAGGTCAGAGGACAGTGCGTAGGAGTCATTTCTTTCCTTCCACCTTGTGAGCTTTAGGGGTTCACTCCAGTTGCCAGACTTTACCCATTCACTGGCCCTATACTGACTGCATTTTTAAATTTTCTCATAGTCTCACACAATGTCCATGAAGTACCTTTCGACAGTTTGAGAACGCCGCCCTGCCATGTGCTTGTTTTGTCTAGAGCTGTAGTGTTTCTTCAGTCAGATGACAATGGCAAGGGCCCTTCCCCTCTGCTCTCACACAGGACTAGAGCCCATGCCTCACTGCTCTGACAGCCACTCGGCTGCGAAGTCACTTTTGACTCCACAACCAAGTGTACGTTTATGTGTTTCAAGTAGCTTTGGAGCAATATTGATATAGATGTCATGCACAGATAGTCCTCACCATTGTTTTTACCTATCCAGTTTGGCCACAGAACATGTGTGTTAAATATGCAGTAAAATAGTATGTAGTTTGGCCTTTTACCTTTAAATATTCCCTTAACCCTAGAAATAAACCCAAGCAAAACCAAAGATAATTAGTGCCACTGAGAAGTATTGGTCTTGAAATCTGCACTGGGATCCAGGCTACAGCAGTGAGTTAAGTAGATGTTCAGACTGTCATTCCCAGGACCTTAGAATCCAAGTCCCTGCTCACAATTACCCTGAAGCAGAATGGCATAAGCAGGTCTCATGTTTTCTGAAAGCCTATAAAGGTTTACGGCATATCACTTTGTAAGACACCGAGGAAACAGTAATGACACTTTCCTTCGTCTTAACAGTGGGACTGGCATTAAGTACACAGACAGAGTTAAGACTGGGGTCACTGGGGAGCAGATCTGGCTGCAGATCAATGAGCCCACTCCAAATGACAAAGGGAAATACGTGATGGAACTCTTTGACGGCAAGACCGGACACCAGAAGACAGTGGATCTTTCTGGACAAGGTAACACGCTCCTTAACATTCACTATAGAATGAACCGGGGTGAAATGAGGTCATTACACTGGTGGTGTCAAAGAAGTTGGTGTGGGAGACACTTGGCTTGAGTGGGCCTGTTCTGAATTGGCTACTTAATATTTTTGGAGGCCTAATTTGTCTTTAAGTTCAATTTGATTATATGTCACTATATGAGTGATGCCATTCTGGTTAGATCTAGTTGGCTAAAGACTAGTGCAGGAACTAGGCTAAAATAATGGTCTCCGATGCTTCTTATTAATAATGATTTTGGCAAGACTGTCTTAACTATCAAGAATTTAGTCAGGCGACCATGAAAAGCAAGCTGGGGCAGTAACCATCGAGAGAAAGCACCACTCTCACAGTCAGTGAGAGGTCCCTTGGCTCATGATCTCCTCCTTAAAAGAAAAGTGAGGAAAGCAGTTGTGCATGGGGACTGACGTCATCCAGTCCCAGACAGCAGCTGATGCAACTAGAAAGCCCGGGATGCAGGGCACCGCTGACCTGTGAGCTTCAGAAGGTGCGTGATGCAATACCAAGGACAGAGGGAGAGTCGACTCTGAGAGTAACAATACAGAAGCTTCCCTGTCCATAGAGCAGTGAGTGAGGAGAGTCCAGGAAAATGCTGGGCAGAGCAGAGGAAGCTGGGGTCTAAGTCTGAAGGGTCCCAGATGTCGTGGCTGTCTGTTAAGAGATTAGGGGTTTCTGTAGATATTGGGGAAGAAAAGAAAGAATCAGGAGAAGCAACAAGAAAAGATGAAAGGTGGTGCACAATTCCTGAATAAAACTTTAAAAGTTAAGAAAACAGCTAAAATCACCATGTTGCTTCTCCCCATCCCCTGGCTATATTCTGCCCCCCATGCTTTCCTAAAGAGTAAAAGTCTAGATGAAAGTCAGCAAAGGAGGCTGGATCGAATTTCCTGAGCTCCTCGGATGCAGTCTTAGTGTTCATAACTCTTCATGCTTTCCAGCCTCAGGATAAATTCACAATGTATGTAGAGAGCCACTCCCATACATGCACTGGAGTGTGTGTGTGTGTGTGTGTGTGTGTTTACAGGCATACGCTCGTGGTGCTATCTGAATCCCCTACTTTCACGCCACCCCACCCATCATGCCTACAAAGACACACTGAGAATTTGCAGTCATGGAGAAACTGCAGCAAAGAGGCAAGGCTCTCCTGACCCACGCTGTGCTCTGGGTTTCCCCCACCGTCCATCTGGCTGTGGGAAATACAACAGAAAGGGGGAAGCTGTAATGGGGTGGAGAAGTTTAAAACATTCCAAAAATTATTTTTAACAACCACAGCTTATGCAACTACCTCACTTTTAACCCCCTTTAAGACCAAGGCTAGATCCTCTCACCAGTGTCGCCACAGCCACCAAACACAAGTTAGCTTGACCACACTCTTTTTTTTTTCTGAGTTCGATTGGGGACCAGGAAGGTTTTTATGCTATAATCCTGGTTCAAACTGAATCTCCGTCATTTTTCAGATGAGAAAAAATAAAGCCCAGCAGCTTGAAGCCTGACTTTATATGTATTTATACATATAAAATATATAGATGTCAGTGTGTAGATTGGTATCGTCTAAATATTTGCTAGGCTTAAAATATGGCTCTTGGCTGAGGAAATGGCACCACGGGTGTAAGCACTAGCTGTGGAAGTCTGATGGCTCGGGTTCAGTCCCCAGAACCCACAGGAAAAGCTGATGTCACAGTACACATGTGTGAGCTCAGTATGTCTGCCCTGAGATGGGGGTGGGCGTGGAGACAGGAGACTCGTCGTAAGCTGAGCAGCAGTGGAAGAAGAGGAACTCAACCTTACTCGACAGCTGTGGGAACTCACTCCTGACAGTTGTATTCTGACCCCCCCACAAGCTAACACACACCCCAACACTCATGTAAATAAATCATATCTGTGTGCGCTCTTGTGTGCATATGTGTGTGCATGTGTGTTTCTTGAGCCCTAAAGGCAATGAAAGATGAAACAGTAGGATTTTAAAGCAGAGCTGCCTTTTCTCATGGTCTTCCATCAAGTGTTTCACCCTGATGTCACAGGGTAAGATTATTTTTAGAACACTGCAGTTCTCATCCTCTTTTCTCACCTGTCTCCACCTTTGCCTCAGTGAGAGAGGTACAGAAGATGGGGGAGAAGATGAGCAAAACCTAATGATACATATTATGAAATGTCATAATGAAACCTATTATTTTATATGCTAACAAAAATGTATTTAAAAAAATCAAAAAGAAAAAAAAGTACAATCTCAGGACTCTGTTCTTTAATGGACAGCACACTGGACTTCAGACTAGTCTTAACATCAATGGGTTAACCATTACTTAGCATGCTCTCCTTCCTAAATGGACCAGATAAACCTAAAATGAAGATGTTTGAACTGTCTAGCCCAGTAGCTTACCCGGGGTAATTTAATAAGAAAAAGTCCCTTTCTTCTCTCTTCTGGATTCTTAGACAGCACCTTTATTTGAAAGACTTTTATCCCCATTTTTTTCTTGGTGAGACTGATGGTTTTTGTTTTTTGCTTAAGGTTGAAGGGTTGCTGAGATGAAAGCTTCTAACATCTCCTACCTCATATTTTCTACATGGAAAGTGCTTGTCTTGTTGAGAGCGCTACACAGAAATAGGAAGCCACAGGCAGTCTGTGACCGAACCTTGGGGACTTGTAATCGGCCCTGTGTGTCAATTCTGACTAAGAAATTTTTAACTTTCTTTTTCTTTTGCAGCATTTGACGAAGCCGTTGCTGAATTCCAGAGGTTAAAGTAAGTTCCCCTTCCTGGCAAGTGCCGCTTCTGTTCAGTTACATTCCTGGAACCCTGTGTACCTCTTGCCTATCTGAGTATCAGAAACAGGGTTTTGTTTGAGCAAGCACAGGAAAAGCCCCACTTGACACGGCTAGCTGAGCTGCCAAATACCTCTCAGGCGAATCGAGACCCGACTTTCCTCCCCTGTTTGTGTATTAAATGCAGTCCAAGCTTGTTGCAGCTCTTCATGTTACTCAGAGCGGTGACTGAGAGAGCAGCTGTCTAAGTCTGCACTCAGTGTGTGTGTGTGCACGTGCGAGAGAGAGAGAGAGAGAGAAGAACAGAGTGAGAGAGAGGGAAAGAGAGAGAGAGAGAAAGAGAGAGGGAGAGGGAGAGGGAGAGAGAGAGAGAGAGAGGGAAAGAGAGAGAGAGAGAGAGAACAGAGTGAGAGAGAGGGAAAGAGAGAGAGAGAGAGAGAGGGAGAGGGAGAGGGAGAGAGAGAG
>JABTXL010004243.1:2718778-2736225 GCA_025134845.1 Neodon shergylaensis
TAAGAGTGGAACTATGTGTTCAAATAGCGTGCACACACTTCAAGTGAACACAGTCTTGAACACTGTAACAGAACAGCAGGGACCCAATCCAAATTTAGCAGGCTTGTACACTGGCAGTGTTGCTCCTGGGACAGCAGTATCCTCCCAATGGCAAAGCCCTAATTTCAGTTTCCAGCACCCAAAATAAATACTAGTAACAGATTAGAGTACCTGCAAAGAAGTAGGGAGGTTATGGCTAACGACCAGAGGAAAAATAGCCATTAAAATGAGCTCAGAAATGGCATGCACATGGAACTCATGACAGAGCACATGTCAAATATGTAAGTAAATAACATAAAGCACTCGTTCACATGTGGTACCGGCTGCAGCTAGTCGCATAGGCCTGCAATACCAGCTAACAGGGAGGCTGTGGCAGAAGGGTCGTAAGTTCAATCTGTCTGGGCAGCCTTGTGTGACTTTGTCTCAAAGTGAAAAATAAGAAGGCTGGGAGTGTAGCTCGTTCGTATATTATGTGTGTAGAGCATGTGCAAGCTAAATTAGGTCCCCAGTACTGCAAAAAGAGTATCTTTCATACATCCAAGAAGCAGGAGGAAAGAATAAATACATTAAGTAGAACATGGAAGACTATAAAATATAGTGAATTTGCAAAGAAAAATACTCATAAAATTCTTTGAAGCAATCAGAAAACGGGAATTATACTCCAGAGGAACAAAAGTAGACATCGTAAGACTGCTTGGTAGGTTTTAGAAACCAGGGACGATGGAGCTGAGCTGTGGAGTGCCGGAGAGCAGGGCTGGAGAGACGGTTCCGTGGGTGAAGACACTCGTCACCAAGCCTGGGGACACGCGACATCTTCAACACCACAGATGCCATACTCATCCGTATAAAGGACTTCCGCTGGCAATCTAAAGCCGAGAAATCTGCCACCCACAGACCTGTGCTGCAGGAAATGTTCTGGAGGAGGAGGTAGCCGGCACCAGGTGGGAATTCAGATCCACAGGGCAGTGATATGTTGAAATAAGGGCGGCCGGGGTTGAGTCCCCAGCACCCCAGCTGCCTGCTAGCCTAGCTTATGCCCGAAATAACAACACACAAACTGTATTCATTTAAATACTGCTTGGCCCATGATATCTAGCCTCTTCTCGGCTAACTCTCGCACCTGGACTAGCCCATTTCTAATAGTGTGTGTAAGCACCCCAAGGTGCGCTTACCAGGAAGATTCTAGCCTACGTCCATCTTGGGTTGGAGCTTCATCGCTCACGTCTGTCCGGGAGACTGGAGCATGGCTTCTCTGCTCTCAAGAGCAGAGCTTGTCGAGTCTGAGCTCACTTCCTCTTCCTCCCAGTATGCTATTCTGTTTACTCCTCCCACCTATGTTTTAACCTATGAGGGCCAAGCAGTTCCTTTATTACTTAACCAATGAAATCAACAGATTGATATATGACACTCCCACATCAGTGATAGAGGTGTAAGATGCAAACACACACGGTGAGACAGCTTTTCCCATCCCCTGTGCCATCCCTTGCTCCTGGTGTGCCTCATCTCGCCCAGCATTGAGTACCGGCACAGCAGCCTAGTAACCTACATCAGTGCCAGGCTTCTCCAGCCTCGGGGACAGTCTCACCAAGAGTGTCGCATGGGGAGAAATGTCCGCCTGCCCCTGACAGTTCTACCACCTCTCTACCCGCAGCCTTGGGGAAGTCAAATTCTACCTTGGGCTGGGCTGCTTTGGAGGCCCCTGAAGTGCTGGATTGTGGTGGCCCAGGAGAAGAGGACAATGCCCAGGTTGGAAAGATATTTAGGGAGGAAATGAGTTAAGTCTTGACTGGGGGTTGCTGGATGGTAAAAGAGAGAATTGATCAGGAGTCACCTCCTGTATGCAAGAGCAACTGGGTAGATGGTTTTGCAGAGGCCATTTATGGGGGGGGTAGCATAATAGCAAAACTAACAAGATTACTAAAATCTCAGAGGAAAAACTTATGGCTTTAAGGGCTGGAGAGATGTCCCGGTGGTTGGGTTGGAGCTAATACGCCGTGCTGTGTCTAAGCCAGGAGCAAAGTGGTCGAGGACTGAATCTCCAGAACCACATAAATGCTTTGTGGCTGTAGCTGCTGCCCGTGATTCCAGCCTCAGAAGGCAGAGACGAGCCAGCTAGAGGGAACATGCGCACATGCAGTTATACATGTGTGCCTACACATGTGGAGACATGCGTGCAAACACACGTGTGGAAAGGGAAGAAATACATTATAGTTTTAGAAGATAACCCCTGTAAAGAGCCCTAAGTGGCAAGAGCAGGTGGCATGGGACACGTGAGAGAAAGCAGCGGAGGAGGGACTTACACGATGCCTGAGGCTGAGTCAGAATGAGTAGAGAAAATGAGAGCGGAAACCCCCGGAACTCTAAACTCTTATTGCACACCCCAGTCCGAGCCTCTTGTCCCTGTGGTGGGTCCCGGCTCAGGAAATCTGCATGACAACTGCGAGGAGTTTTCCTTCTGTTTTTAATATGGTTCGCTTTGGTTTGACAACAGTAGCTGTGTTGAAGGTAAGTTCCCCAACCACCAATCTGGAATTTTCTATGTTGCTTTTGCTCTTAGCCACCTCTCTCTCTCTCTCTCTCTAAATGGCCTCTTTGCGGCTGAAAAAACATCCATCCACCCAGTTGCTCCCGCATACAGGGAGTGAGGGGAGTCCTCCTGATCAGTTCTCTCTCTTACCATCTGCAGCCCCCCATCAAGACTTTCTCATACTGTTTCAGGTCCCTCGTGACATTTGTGGAACAGGCTGGTAACTGGTAACGCGTGCTGTTACTAGCACAAACTGTATGTTCCGGTTACTTCCCAGCATCTACTGCTGTCATCTGAAGAAGAGATCTGTGGCTTTCTGATAAAGCCGACACAGACTCACAGGTGTTCATTATGTTCTGCCCAGGTCTGCACTGTAACAGCAAGGCTTTTGAAAATACACAGCTTCTATGAATGGTTACCATCCTGACACTCAATGACCATCATGGCTACAGGTACTTGACCTCAGAGCTTCAAAGATAAATAAAATTACACAAGAAAAGATTTTAGTTATTGAAATAACTTCTGGTGAGTCAAGATACACACACACACACGGTAACCTCAATCTCTAAAATGTACATGAAAGCTTCCAAAATCACTACCCTCATGGTCATTAACATTGAAGTGATTTCTAACACCTTAAGGAAATACTATCATAATCCAGTGCCAGGAAGCAATGGTCCTCACATATGTTGTTGGTACCCAGGGATCATACAGACAGTGTGTGTGTGTGTGTGTGTGTGTGGTATAGGCATGTACGAGAGTGCCTGCACCCGAACTCACATGGAGGCAAAAGAAGGATGTTAAATGCCCTGTGCTGTCACTTCCTAGGCTCTTCCTTTGAAACAGGGTGTGTCACTGAGCTTACAGCAAGCTGGAGGCCATCAAGCCCCAATGATCCTCCTGTCCCTGCTTCCCGACTCCGTGATGGGCTACTAGTGCATACAACCAAGCTCGGCTTTTCCCTGGGTGCCAGGGAGCCAAACTCAGGTCCTCAAGCTTTTACAGCCACTGTTCTTACCCACTGAGCCATCTCTCCGGTCCCCAGACTCCACCTCTGAGGGCAGGGACTTGCATTTTGAAGAAAAGGAGAGGACTACATTTTTTAAG
Organism: Neodon shergylaensis; assembly: GCA_025134845.1. Classification (NCBI taxonomy): domain Eukaryota; kingdom Metazoa; phylum Chordata; class Mammalia; order Rodentia; family Cricetidae; genus Neodon; species Neodon shergylaensis. The sequence continues at coordinate 2,722,452 of JABTXL010004243.1, forward strand.
GGTTGGAGGGACCAGGGATGTCACTGAATAGTAAAGCATGCACCTACTGTGTGCCAGATCCTGTGTCTGAGCCCCAGCAGCATGAAAACCACCAGCTCTGGAACTAATAAGCCAGGTCACTGGACAAATAGAACTCAAGGATTTCCTTCCAGAGAGTAGCCATGTCCCTTGTATTGTTCTGTGTCCTTTATCTAATGGCTCTGAGGCTAATATTGCTGTCTAAACAGTGCCCAGAGCCCGCCAACTGAAAGTCCCTTCAAGCAGCTCTTCGTGCCAGCCCCAGGCCATATGTGTAACCCATGCATGCAGCCCGCCCACTCCAGGCTGCTCTCCACACTTTAGCATTCCCTGCTGGCTCCCCAGGCCTGGAAAGCATCCCTGCTCATCCCCACCTGCCAACACAGGCACGTCCCGTTCCTTTACTTCCTGCACAGTGTAGCTCCATTCACCAGAAAGTCACATGAGAAGTGTCCCTTCGCCCATCCCCCACACCGAGGACCACAATGCGAAGGGGAGGTTTCATTATTTTATTCCACGGAGGAGAAGACTGTGGAGGGAGAAGGGAAATGGCGGCTGACTGCCCTGGAATCAGTAAAGCTGAAATCCTCCTTCCGGAGGCCACCAGTTTCTGAAGTACGGAAATCAAGATGAGACAATGGTGCACATGAAATGCAACTCTAGAGTTCCTCCAAACTGAAACCTCTGTGCCGTGTGCTTACGTAAGATAGCGTATCTTCATCATTCATTTTGTGAGCATTACAGAATTCTTAGGGTAAGCTGGCTCTGTTCTTCACAGAGCCCTCAGCATAACCGCGGAAAAAACCCCAACCCGTATAACTCCAACTTCCAGCAAGACTTTTGTCCAAGCGGAAAGTTGCTAATGGCTTTGACCTCTGCCACACACACTGCTGGAAGTCAAGGAAGTGCTCTCATGTGTCAGGACAGAGTTCCTCAGTAGTGCCCAGCTCTGGGAAGTGACAAAGAAGGGGAGAGAAGAGAGAACACAGGCAGGACCTGCTCCCATAAACATCGTGTCATGGAGAGCTAGACTACTACGTTTAAACACTTGACAATTACAATGTTTCTTAGTTTTACGTTTCTTTTGTTTTTCCTTCTTTCCTTCTCTTTTTGTTTTTGAGACAGGGTCTCTCTGTGTAGCCTTGACTGTCGTGGAACTCACTCTGTAGATCAGGCTGGCCTCGAACTCAGAGATTCACCTGACTCTGCCTCCCAAGTGCTGGGATTAAAGGCATGCAGTCATATTTCTTGAGGCTCATTGCAGTTAATGTAGTTTCTTATTGAGGCCACATTATGACTGATGGCATTTTAAAACCTTTTTGAGCACTTTAAAAGCTATGTTTTAATACAGGTTATGCCTCTGAATATAAATGTTCAAAGCCAGAAACGTTGTCAGCCATGATATAATGATAAGCCACTTCATCTCGAGAAATACAAATATTTTATAGTGAGGGCTCATCGCCTAAGAGCATCTCCTGTTTTTCCAGAGGACTCAAGTTCAGTTCCCAGCACCCATGTCAGTCTTGTTCCCAGTCTCCACGTCAGGAGGCTCACAGCCGTCTGGAACTCCAGCAGCAGAGGATCTGACACCTCTTCTGGCCTGGCCTCTGAAGGCGCATGCGCACACATGTGTGGGGCCCCTCCCCAAGTTAAAAATAAAAATAATGAGAACATTTAAAAACTGCAGTCATGCAAGGGGTCCTTTAACCTATGAAAGGCATTTGGGGACATCTGGTGGGATCTGAGTGGGCAGCAGAAAGCAATGTTGGTGCAATAGAAGCAGCTGGACACCGGCAGAGCAGAGCAGGGCAGGGGTCCAGAGCCGCGCTGCCCACTCTGCTTGTTAATTCAAAACTAAAATAGAAAAATGCGTCACCCAGAAGCCAGACCTACCCAGTAAATGATCAGGCCTTGGCTGGTAAGTACTTTAAAGCAAAATAAGACAAAAGAGTAGAAGATAAAACAAGCAAACATTGCAGTGGTGTGTTGTAGAGGTACAACTATATATTAGTATTCCTGTATTTATTACATAGAGCTGTGCCTTTTGTATATGGAGATAGTATATGGATATAATTGCATATTGTTTTATTATAAAACTATTATAGTTGTTTAAAAGAGCTATACATATTTCCCATAACCAGGAGGTTAGCTATATGTTTTTCTTTGGGTTCACCTTCTTATTTAGCTTCTTTAGGATATCAAATTGTAGACTCAATGACCTTTATTTATGGCTAGAAACCAATTATGAGTGAGTACATCCCATGTTCATCTTTTTGGGTCTCGGTTACCTCACTCAGGATAGTGTTTTCTATTTCCATCCATTTGCATGCAAAATTCGAGAAGTCATTGTTTTTTACCGCTGAGTAGTACTCTAATGCAGGGAAGCACATTTCTTAATTAAGGGAGCCATCTTAGGGTTGGCAAGAGACTTGGACCTAGAGGGGCTCCCAGGTGCCCAGGGCGATGTCCCCAGTTAGTTCCTGGGGCAGCTGAGGATAGGGAACCTGAAATGACCCTATCCTATAGCCATACTGATGAATATCTTGCATATCACCATAGAACCTTCATCTGGCGATGGATGGAGATAGAGACAGAGACCCACACTGGAGCACCGGACTGAGCTCCCAATGTCCCAATGAGGAGCAGAAGGAGGGAGAACATGAGCAAAGAAGTCAGGACCACAAGGAGTGCACCCACCCACGGAGACAGTGGGGCTGATCTATTGGGAGCTCACCAAGGCCAGCTGGACTGTGACTGAAAAAGCATGGGATAAAACCGGACTCTCTGAACATGGCGGACAATGAGGGCTGATGAGAAGCCAAGGACAATGGCATGGGGTTTTGTTCCTACTTCATGTTCTGGCCTTGTGGGAGCCTAGCCAGTTTGGATGTTCACCTTCCTAGACCAGGATGGAGGGGGGAGGATTTTGGACTTTCCACAGGGCAGGGAACCCTGACTGCTCTTTGGGCTGGAGAGGGAGGGGGAGAGGAGTGGGGGGAGGGGGGAGGAGTGGGAGGAGGGGGAGGGAAATGGGAGGCTGGGAGGAGGCGAAAAAAATTTTTTTTCAATAAAAAAAAAGAGCTATACATAAGGTAAAGTTAAAAGTCTTGAACTTTAAAAACAGTGCATAAAGACCTTAAATAATGAAACATTTGAAACAGCTTCTCTCTTCTGCAGTACCCACAGCTGCGGAAATGCACTGTGTCTCTTGTCAACAGAGGAAGTTGGTTATAAAGACATCATTCAGAACAAGAGTCAAATTCTGGGAACTCCCTTTAAAGGAAATGGGAGAAACAAAATCAGAATGCATTTACTTCTGTCGGCTTTCGGATGCTTTATGTAGGGACCAGCGAGATGGTTCAGTGGGTCAAAGTGCCTGGCATGCGCTGTGTGGCAAACTCTCCCTGGGGGAGTTGTGGCACACAGGTCTACCCATCACCAGATAGGAAACCCATGACAGACCAAAGCAGATATCACCAAAGTCCAACTAGGTGACCCAGTGACCTTTTCTGAGATTATTAAAAGAGTGTGGGGGAAGGGTAATTTACTGCCGCGCCAGCGCGGGCTGGAACCAAGAGTCTCGGGGGGAGGGTGTCCAGGTTGAATGAATACACAGAGCACGAGGTTGAGGTGGAACAGCTTCTCCCTTTATTGTCTTGCTGGGCATGGCACCAAATGAGGAGGGGGCTGTGAAGGGACTGTAACCTGACCCTGGCAGGGATCAAGGAATGGTCACCATGCACTCAAAATTCCTTCCTTCCTTGCTCCAGGAGCAGAGGGAATTTATTATGTTTTCCTTGCAGATAAGCACCTCAAATGGGGGCAGGGATATCAACTCGGGGCTGCAGTTCCCACAATTTACAGAAGCAGAAATGACTCCAAGACAGCTGCATCACTAAAGCTCACCACAGCATGGGTGACAGCTCACTGGGACCCTGGAGCATACCACACAGCCTGCAGGCAGCTCAGCAGGTTGGTGGGCGTCCTTTCCAGAGACCTCGGTTGGTCTGAAGCTCTTCTAAGCAGCTCGGGTGGTTTCTGCTTCTTGCAGGCAGCTGGTTGGGACTCAGAGTCTTCCAAGCTTTTATTGCTTACTCTGACAGGGAGAGGCCTAGTGAATCTGGTCAACTTCAGGGACTTCCTGAAGGTGTTTTGGTTTACCTTTCCATTTAAAGATCTTCCCTGCAGGAGGGGGTGCTTCGATGTAAGAGGATACTGGTACACAGCAGCATGTAAGCCTGAGGACCCAGTCATGATTGCCAACAACCTGACTTCCGTTCCCAGGACTGTAAAAGCAGAAGGAGAGAACCCGATGCCACAGAGCTGTCCTCTGACTTGCACACTTGCATGCATGCATACGCACACACACACACTAACCAGAAATTTAGAAAAATACTTTATATAGGGCTGGCAAGGGAGGAAGCAGTGGTTAAGATTACTTCCTGCTTTTGCAGAGGACCCAAGTTTGTCTCCTAGCATGCACATGGTGGTTCACAACCCCCTGAAACTCCAGTTCTAGGGGATCTGGCCTCCAAGGGATCCTGTTTGCATGCAATGCACATAAACTCATGCAAGCAAGCACATGGGGCATGGATTTAAAAATCAACAAAAACATATTTTAAAAAATACTTTCTGTAGTGATCAGGTAAGTCACTTGAATTAGGGAAAATCCTGACTCATTTTGCGTGTGCTGTGGACTGTTTGTGCATGAGCGACAGAAAGCTGTAATAACCGCTTGTCGCCCACTCTCTTCCTGAGATGTCCACCTACCTACATAGAGGTCCAGAATCATTATGTTTCCTCTGCCCACAGAGGAAACATTTACCTTAATAAGCCAGGAAAAGTTACACTAAGCACCCAGTGTCTTTAAATCAATCAATTATTAATCTGAGATTTTTTTTTTGGAGCATACTACTACTCAACCCCAGGGCTAATAGCTAAGCCACCAGTTTTTCTGTTATGCCACTCACTTGTTCCTTCAAAATATATTGATTGAGTAAAAAACTATGAGGATACAAAGACAGGCCACATGGAGACTTGCCCTCAGGATGCTGGTTGAACATTTAACAGTGCAAATGAACAGCTGTAAAACACATGTGAAGTCACACATGCACAGGGAAGACAGACATGTTCTTAGGAGGGATGCTGCACTTGTCCTTTGGGGAGGCAAGGATGTAGGGAAAGGTAGGAGCCAGGATGAGAAAGGGCTCTGTGGGGTGGATGAATTCTCTCCAAGCTTTCACAGAAGGTGAGTTTTGCTCATTTTGAAACAAAAAGGACAAGTACTACCATCAGAAATCACCTAGCATCATGAAGGAACCCCCAGAGTAGACAGGTGTACTAGGAATGTGGTTTAATAGATACTTCCAGATAAAGGTAGCCAATAGAAACCATTCTGTCTTTATTATGTGATGAATTATTTACTTCAAAATTTATACATTGAAGCCCCAACTTCCTAGGCCTCAGAACATGTTAGTGTTTGGAGATTGGATTCTTTAAATAAATAGAGCAGAAAAGAGAACTTTGGCTGGCTGGAGAGATCACCCAAGGATTAACTTCCAGAGGACCTAAGTTTAATTCTTAGCTCCGTGGTCAGGTGGTTCACAACCACTCTAGCTCTGGTGTGATCCGACATCTCTGGCTTCTGAGGGCACCTGAGCACGCATGTACGCGCGTGCACATACACACACACACACACCACAATCTGCGTGACAAAAGATCTCTGTAAAAGCCAAGGAATTACCTCCTCTATAACACAGAAACTAGAACATTCTAACTGGACAAACGGCTAGTTCTGAGCCCTCACAGCAAGTGGGCCTGTTCTCCTGGAAGTTTGTCTACACAGCCCAAGGAATGTGGGGCACAGAGAGAAAACAAGTACTACAGATCACTTCATGAATAAAAACTCAGAAACCACACAGGAAAAGATGTCTCATGAGAAAGCATCCCAGAGGAGAGCCTTCCCACAAGAACAAGAATTAATGGAATAATAGAAAAGAATTGCTAAGGTAGTGTTGTGTTTAAATGTGAAAAGAAAAAGAAGAAGCAGGAACCAGTTGCTATAGAAACAAGCAAATGGATTTGGAAAGGAACATCAAAAATGTATTTACGAAAATGGAAGAAAACCTTAATAGAACATTGAGCAGAGAACGAATTAGTGAATTAGAAAGTAAATTAAAGGAAATAGCTCATGAATCAGATTAGATATATAAAAAAAGAAAACCCTAGAACACCGTCTGAGAGACTGGAGTGGCTCAGAGGTAAATAGCCCTGGCTGCTCTTTTAGAGGAAGAAGGTTCAGTTCCGAGCACTACAAGGTGAGTCACGACTGTCTGTACTTCCAGTTCCAGGAGATCTGATTCTTCCTGGGGCCTCCTCGGTATCAGGAATGCACATGGTGCACGGACATCTGTGCAGGCAAAACACATATACACATAGAAAAAATAAATAATTTTTTTAAGTGAGACTTACTAGGCTGGGCTTGGTGATGCACACCCTTGATCCCAACACTCAGGAGGCAGAGGCAGGTGGATTTCTGTAAGTTGGAGGCCAGTCTGGTCTACACAGCAAATTTTAGGCCAGCCAAAGCCAAATGTGAGACCATGTCTTCAAAACACAACAACAACAACAATAATATAATGAGACATGTCCATATAAACACAAGCAGGATTCCAGAGATGGGAATAAGAAGAATACAAATGAGGTTGTTTTATGTTTGAACTTTAATATCAGCATATGTTAGATGCCATTATGCTATTTTAATGTTTTATGATACTTTCACACATGCATATTCTGAATTTCTGATATATTCATTTAAAATGTATGTGTGTCTATGAATGAATGCCGTGTGTTGAGACGTCTGAGGAGGCCCGAGAAGGGTGTACCCTGGAGGTGGCCTTCTACACTGCTACTTTAGTCTGAGAGGTTTTTTTATTTGTTTTGGTTTTGCCAGCTTGTCACAAGCCACCATCGGGGAAGCAGGAACCTCAATTGAGAAAATGCCTCCATCAGTTTGCCCTGTTTGCCTGTGTGGCATTTTCTTGATTAATGCTTGATGTGGAAGAGCCCAAGCCAGCGTGGGTGGAGCCACACTGGGAAAGCGGTCCTGGGGTGTATGAGGAAGCAAGCTGAGCAAGCTAAGGACAGCAGTCCAGGGAGCAGCACCCTCCATGGCCCCTGCGTCAGCAGCTCCTGCCTTCTCCTTGAGTTATAGTCTTGGCGTCCCTCCAAGAAGGATGGTGACCCGTAAGTCAGATGAACCTTTGTCTCTCCAAGTTGTTTCTGGTCATGATCACAGTAGTCACCAGCAAACTGGGACACAGGTGCTTGTGAGACCCCTGACGTGGGTGCCTGGGAACCAAAATACGGTTCTCTGGAAAGCACGAAGCACTCTTAACTGCTGAGACATCCCCCCAGCCCCATTGCAGCATTCTGTCAATGAAGTGTTTCTTTGGCTCTCGCCCTTCTCCATGTCCTTAAGCCCTTTGCCCACTCTTCATTCTTCATCACCTGATATATTCTTTCTTAATCACCTTCCTGGATTTCTAGACTTTATCCACACTTACACGCGTTTATATATGTACACACAAACATCATCATCGGGGGAAGGGAGTTGTTTATTCAAAAATATCATTGTTTCATGAGCAGGAGAGTTAAGGGGAAAACGTTAGCACCATATATGTGGATAAGGCACACTTACTTGAGAGCACACCAAAGCTCACGCGGGGAGCAGGTGTGTGGCCTGCTCTTCCCCTTGGCTCATTCTTCACCAGCCATGGCTTCAGTAGGCCAAGGAGCATAGCTCTTTTCTAGGTTCTTAGTAGACAACAATGGATTGGAAAGGAATTCAAAGGAAGGAAAGAAGAGAGTAGCGCTGGTCTAGCATCAAAATCCAGGTGAGATTTGATGACAATTTAGACTGTTGTTAGCAATAGAGATGGAGAAAAATACACAAATTTGAAATCCGTTTCAAAGTTACTGATTTGTTAATTCAGGGCTGGGGAGATAATTCAGTCAGGAAAGTACTACCATCGCGTGTATGAGAACCTGAGTTGGATCCATAGACGCCATATGAAAAACGCCAGGTATAGTAGCACACACTTGTAATCCTAACTCTGGGGAGGTGGAGGCAGACAGATCCCTGGGCTCAGTGGCCAGCAAGCTAAGATTCTTTAATGAGATCCGGGGTGATGAGGGATCCTGAATCATTTTTTATAAGGTGGGCAGCTCCTGAGGACAGTACCCAGAGCTGTCCTCTGACCTCCATGCGCTCACTCGCACACCGGAGATGATACGTTAGATGCAGGAACGAGGGAAAGGAGTGGAACTGTGTGAGCTTAAGTCTTGATCTGCTCACTGGAAGGAAGGTGGCTCCACTACCTGAGATAGAAAAAAGTCCTGGAGAAGAAACAATTTGGGGATGGAGAAACTCAGACATTCTCTGCTGAGTGTGTTGAATTTGAGTTGCTTGTTAGACATGTAGATAACACAGGGGAGGCGTTAGGTAGGCACAGCTGTGGCTGAGCTGGGAGCTCAGAAGGCAGATTATAGCATTCATTGGCCCTGCATGTGAAGAGCTGCTGCAGTCTCAGTGCTTTCGGGGCAGAGACAAGAGGAGTACAAGTTTGAGGCCAGCTATATTGAGACCATGTCTCAAATTTTTCCGCAAAGTCATCAAGGGCCGGTAAGTAGGTGTGGGTGCTTTGTCAACATTCCTGATGACCGAGTTCAATCCCTGGAACCCACATGGTGGGAAGAGAGGACTGACTCCTGCAGGTTTCCGTTAACATCCACACGTGTGTCATGGCACACACATGCCACCCTCCAAACCACAATTGGTTTAATTATGGATTCGTGTAAAAGATCACTGAAACACACACACTCCTGGAACTTACAGGCTTTTAAGGAAAGACTATGTCTAGGGAGAAGGAACAAGGGGAAAGTCTCCCTACACACTGGTGTTTAGGATTCTAGTTATTTCATGTGTACGCTAGCTGGGTGGCCGGGAAGAAAAATAGGCCCTCTCTCCATCAACACAGCAGAAGCTGTTTTAATAAGATGTCCATCATATTTTATTACACCACCACACAAAAGGCTATTCTGATACTAAGGAATAGGAGATTAGGGAAGAAAAACCTTACCAACCCACTAGGGAAAGGCTATGCAATCATTCCATACTGATTGAGCTCTTACCTAGGAAGTAAAGGTCTTGCTTGCTTGTGTTATAGCCTCTGCTCTTGCTATTGTTGGTGTTATTTTCTTTTGTTTTATTTTTGAGATGAGGTTTCAGATTTACTGTGTAGTTAAGGGTGACCCTTGAACTCCTCCTGATCCTCCTGCCTAAAACTTGCAAGTGCTGAGATTATAGAGGTATGCCACCATGCCTGTCTCCTTTGCATTCAGAAGTACACAAATCATTGCAGAGGGTAAAAGGTGAAAGAGGTGTGTGTGTGTGTGTGTGTGTGTGTGTGTGTGTGTGCGTATATTAATAATTGTTATAGAATGGAATTGTGGGAACTTCTTTTTGAGTTTCCTTTGATCCTTTCTGTTTTATTGTGTTTGGGGTTTTGTTTTCAAGTCTGGACATGATGCATGCCTGTAATCCCAGAACTTCAGAAGCACAGTTAGGAAGATCGTACATTTGAGTACCACCTAGAATTCATGCAGAGTTCAAGGGTATCATGAATTAGCTAAGTATACATAGCCATCAAGGAAAATATCCAATTTTATCTTGTTTCCTATCTGTGTAAAATGTTTCCATCAACCAGTCTCAAAATTCTGCTTGAGTCTTCATGAGTTACAGCTGGGAAGGTGATGGCAGGGGTGTCAAGCGTTTGCTGTACAGCATGAAGACCTGTGTTTTCATCCCCAGCTCATAAAACTCCAGTCAGGGGCACACCTCTGTAACCCAGTGCTGGGGAGAGCAGAGATCCTGGGAGCTGGCTTGCTTAATCAGCAGCTCTAGTGGGGTAGTTTGAATGTAATTGGCCCCATAATCTCATAGAGAGTGGCACTATTAGGAGGTATGGTTTTGTTGAAGGAAGTGTGTCACTGCAGGGGTGGGCTTTGAGGTTTCCTATGTTCAGGATACCACCCAGTGTCTCAGTTGACTTCCTGTTGTTTCAAGATGAGGACTCTCAGCTACTCCTTCAGCACATCTGCCTGCATACCTCCATGCTCCCCACCATAAAGATAATGGACTGAACCTCTGAAACTGTAAGTGAGTCCCTCAATTAAATGTTTTCCCTGTAAGAGTTGTCGTAGTCATAGTGTCTCTTCACAGTGATAGAAACCCAAACTAAGACATCAGTAAGAGACCCTGCCTCAAAACAATAAGGTGGAGATCAATAGAGGAAGACATAGGATCTGGAAAACTGTCGAGATTTCACCCATGACCAGAGGAACAGGAAGCCAGCTTGAACACACCTAGTCTAGACAATACACAAATGAGTTTTGAGTTCCTGTCAGCTACCCCAAAGTTCTCACACAGCCCAGAGTCTATGGCAATCAGATGTTTTCCCACAATGACTTTCAGTTCCTCCCTCCCGTGCCTCTTCTTGCTTGATGATTCTGTGGGCCTTTTCTGTTCCTTCTGTCCTCTTGCATAGACTCTGTGCCGGCCTTCTTCGTGCCAAAGAGTTAGGAGTGTCTGCTGGCCCTAGGCCATGCGTGCTCTTCCGTCTGCACAGCTGACGAACCGCACTCCTGCTCATATTGTAGCAGTGTCTGCATCTGAGAGGCAGAGAGGAGAGCCAAGGAAAAGAAGTGTATATATATACACTTATATACACACACACAACTATATATATAGTTGAGGAACTCACTTACATTATATATATAATGTTTACATATTATAATATTTATATTTAGATATAATTCAAAGACAACTTGCTATTTTAAAACCGAGTCTTTGTGGGAAAACGTTGGGATTCTGTTCCAGTTGTTTCTCTTGCTGTGATGAAGCATTCTGGCAGAAAGCAGCTAGGAGCACAGGTTCGTTTGAGTGCTTTACTGCGGGGACGTCAGAGCGGCAGAAGCTGGCAGGTGGTCACATCACACCCGCAGTCAAGAACAGAGAAACACGGGCAAACACTTGTTTGCTTGCTTGTGCTCAGCCCCGTTTCTCCACGCTTACGTAGTTCAGAACCCCGGCCTGGGGAATGGCACCACCGCAGTGGACTGAGTCTTCCCACGTCCAGTCCCAGGTGACTCTAGGCTGCGTCCACTTGACAGGTCGCACTAACCAGCACAGACGTTAAGACTTTAAATCCCCAAATAACAATGGCTTAAACCACACAAAGGCACATTCTCCCGCTTACATCAAATTCATAGGTGGATTTTTGCTTCAGGCCTGAAATAGTGTTACGATGCCATGGGATTCCCAGGGACCCGGTTCTTGCAAGCCTGCTGTCCCAGTGTAGAACACGGCCTTGGTTCAGGAAGTCTCATGGGTATAAGAAGAGCTGAGCTGAAAAGAACAAGGGAAAGCTCCAGGCAGCACAGGGGCACCAGAGGCGCCAGAGAGGAGAAGAGATGCTGAAGGACAGTCACCTACATCTAACGCCTCATTGCCCTTCCAGTGCTCCAGTCACGGTAGCTTTGTTTCACTATGGTGGAAGGGCAGAGTGCAGGAACCCCCCTTATCTTTGGGGAGTATGTCCTAAGACCACCCTCCAATGAATTCCTGAAGCCACAGATAGTACAGACTCCTGCGAGAACTGTATAGATATAGTTCTGCATGGTTATGTTCTCCTCTATATATGATGAAATTTAATTTACAGAGTAGACACACTAAGAGAGTAATAACAGTAACCACTAATAAAATAGAAAATATGTAATAATAAACTAGGATAGAAATTTAAAACATGTAAGTCATTTGTGTCTGGAATTTTCCATCTAGTACTTTTGGAACTGGTTGGCGGTCTGTTTCCTGAAACCTTGGAAAGTGAAATCTGGGTAAAGGGGTGGTGGGGCTATGACATAAGATAGAAAATACCCGGACAGTGCCTGCTGGTGGGTAAGAGAGACGCAGGACAGCGGGGTCACCTCAGGCTAGGCTGTCGGGTCAACTGAGGAGACACTGAGCAGAGACTTCTCCTTGGTTTATTTCCTGCTGTTTTTCTGTACTGTCTTTGCGTATTTTATTAGGTTTATTTAAGCCTTCCTTTTTGCATCTAGCATAGTTTCCTGTGACAAGCGACTGTCCATACGGTACCTTAGTTCAGGCCGTAGCACAACTGGTGTTTTGTTTGGCTGTTCATGCATCAGGAAGTCTTCTGCTTATAGAAACTTTGCTTCCCGCTTCCTTTTCTCTCCCTCCCCCAAGCTGACTTCTTCTTGCGATCTATTTTGGCCATTTTCTAGTTCTCCAAACAGCCTTCCTGAGGCTATTAGCCTCTGATTCTTCTACCTTTTCTGGATCATCAGATAAGCACTATTAAGGGCTTGCCAGTGGAGTGCAGGCCAGTCCCACCTGGCTTGGCATTTTCCTACCTGTCTGTTTGTCTGTTCATAGACTGATCCTCCTGACACCTTCTGGGATGCCTGGTATAGCTGTTTTGGTCTTGGCTACAGTCCAGAGGACGGGGTCTTTGCTCTGGCGACCTTGAATAAACACTTCCCTTACCCCTGCTGAATCTAACCTCAGGCAGTCAGTGGGTGGCCCCTCGGCACAGTTAGTCCTTTCAGCAAGCAGAAACTAGACCAGACCTGCTGCTAATCCTCAAACCTTTGAAATCTGTTAACTCTGGAATTCACCAACTCCACTTCCACAGGAGAGGCCTTGTTGAGGGGCTAGTCTGGGGCTCGAACAACTCCAGGCAAATCCTTTAGTGCAGCAAAAGCAGCAAGGGTAGATACATCGGCCTTTCTGCCTCAGGTAATCACAGAACTTTTCAACAAGGACAAACAAAGCAGTGATTTCCCTTCTTCCCTCTGCGAGGCTCCTCCTGGCAAATGGGGAAGTTAGCGTAGAAGATCATTTATGGGGCAGTCACCCAGCTGGACCAAAGATCTGGACCCAGAGCTCCTGACTGACAGGAGGGGACCCATGGACCTCTCGCACCCATCTTATCGAACTCTGCGATGTAAGCAGACCCTTACATACAGTACAGAGCTGAGCCTGTCTGTGAGTTTGCTGTACACCATCAGAAGTCCTCCATCTTGGGCTGTCTGTGAGTCTGTCTGTACACCATCGGAAGTCCTCCATCTTGGGTAACTGCACTGTTTAAAAGCCATTGGGACAAACGCGTCTTTGGTGAGAGTCAGCTTTGCTCCTTATTAACCTTGTTCCTGGTGATCCTCTGTGGGTCAGGGAGCAAGTTCCTCATTGTACCGTTGCAGAATCACAGACCTAGACAGGTGGACTCCGAACATCCCTGTTCTGACCGAAAGCCACCTACAGATGGAAATAAAGACACTGTTCTTTCTCCCACGTGGAGACTGAGCAAGGATGAAGGAGATCATTCATTTTATAAATCTCTATGGGAGAGAGGGCTCGAGGAAGGTGACCACCATCTACCAAGTAATGGACACACGTTCTGGGACCTGTGACTGCTCAGCAGCTGAAGGTGCTGGCTGTTAAGTCTCACAGCCTCAGCTGGATTCCCGGGATCCACGCAGTGGAAGGAAAGAACCGACTATTGCACACTGTCTTCTGACTTCCGCATACATTCTGTGACATGGGTCTTCTGACCTCCGCATACATGCCATGACATGTGTCTTCTGACCTCCACATACATACATGCCGTGACATGTG